>JBBAGI010000159.1:0-125000 GCA_037127475.1 Arma custos | reverse complement strand
AAATCCTTGCAATAGAATTTCTATGAAAAATATGTAATATATTATTTTTATGTTTCAATTACATATTATTGAAAAGTGTTCTCAGGGCAGGGTCTTTGCATGAGGCCTTGATGGTGAGTAACGACACCAAGAACCCGAGTTCAGTACACCATGCACCCTCACCAGAACAGTACACTGAAACAGCACTCTTCACTCAACCACATTATACAGACAAAGGTCACTTACAGTACACACTCTAGGGTCACCTCCCCTAGATAGCCGTCCCGGATGGGAGAGCAGGCCTGCAGGCTCTGAGGTGGCATCCCCACCAGCAGGCTAGGCTACGGAGATAGGGTTGATGGCCTCCCTATCTCAATACCAATCACCACCATTTTAATTAATGTTTCTACAATTTTTTTTTTTATTATAATGACGGCAATATTTTTCAGGTACAAGAACTGTAGAGTCTGCTGCGGAGGTACTAGAGGGAACCTCAACGTTGATGAAGTAAGACATGAAGTAGCTATACGAATTGGCTTGATGTTTAACATGACTATGCTGCTGAGAAAAAGATGATGATGATGACCAAGTCGGGTAAGTGAATATACTTTAACAATAAACAATTCATTTATATTTCATTTAAAATGAATTAATTATGCTTTATTTTATTATTTTCTTTTTCTTTTTTCATATTTAGAGCAAGCCCGCATGCTGTTCTGGAATGGTTGTAAGATAGAAGTCATGTTCAGAAGCTTATCCTTGGAATCTAAAAGACTGAAGCAAACTTGTACTGCAGAGGGCTTGGTATTCTGCAGAACAACTGTAAAGAGATTCCACAATTGGCTCAACGGTGGAAGACTCCTCCCAGGGGACGGAACGATACGCTCTCTGGAGGATCCGGCAGGCCACCTTCTGAAGCTCAGCTCTCTCCCTCGCGAGTTATTGAGGCGTTCTTGGTCTTGCAGGGTAGTCGAAAGGAAGCGAGCCCAGAACTTCTGTGTTCGGCTCATCTCGGAACAGATCCATAGCCATCGGGGTCCTCCAAGTCCTCAACTTCCAGCGGACTCTTCCCTCCGGCTCTTTTCTCTTTTTTCGAGATTTTCCTTACTTCTAGCTTACCCAATCTGTCGAGGCTACTTCTAATCGTTGAGATGTTTCATTATAATGGAAGATTCGAAAGAAGGGGAGATCGAAGTATTCCGAGGTTTGTCCTGTTTGGGAACTTGAATCGTGTTATTGAAGCGGTGTTTTTAAATCCACTCTAAGTTTAGCTGCATCTGCCCAGTTTTAGTTATACATAATTTATATAAATTAGCAGATGCTTTTATAAAATGAATATTGTGGAAATCAATATACATATATATATATATAATTTCTTGTATAATTTGCTACAATTCACCAAATAATAATGCTGTACCAATAGACCAGTCTCAAATTAAAAACAATTATACAAATTTAAATATATCTGTGGAGAATCATAATTTACAATGAAAGAAAAAATGTATAAAAAACTTCCAACAATTATATATAATAAAACCCCTAAACTTTTAGAGTTGTTCAAAGCCTTGTACCCAGCCCGACATTGGTTTTTATTAGTTGCGGTTCAACGCCTCATTTTTTCAGGAGCTAAAGGAAATCAAACCAAGTTAGATATAGTAGAGAGATATTAAATTTGAGGGATAATTTGGTTTGGTTTTTTTGCTGGTGCCTGAGGATGGGGTTTTGTCCTATACACTAATGGTTAAAAAGCCAATGATTTTGATAACTTACATAGTTATATTAATTATTACATAATTTTTTAACTCTAATTGGCTATAGGACTTTAGCCACTGAATTTTAAAATCGCGACGGCTCGGTTAAAAAAAACTTAATTTTTCTTAATCAAGGATTTTCTCAGTTCTTTTTTAAAAACCGAAATTTGCAGAAAACTTTATTTAGGTTCATCAAATTTCTGTCCCAACTTTATTCAGTTGAGCGATGTTCTTCCTGGATGACCATGACGCGAAAATCGCTCAGCTAGTGACATCGCTTCGATAGCACAGTTCGGATTCCCTTGAATATCTCGATCCATTCTTCTTTCGATTCATCCGTTACAGCGGAATAGCTTTTCGAGTTGGAGTGGCTTCCAGAGGAATGGTCGGTTGGGGGAGAAGAAAATTCGGGAAAGGGGGAGCGGCGCCAGTTGAAGTGTTCTGAAGAGGTTGTGGACTCAAAGGACGTCGGTGACGTTGGATCCATTCCCTGCATGGGCCGAATTGCGGAGGGTTGGGTTCGAATCCCTTCAACCACCCCGCAAGAGTGAGGGCTTATCACTGCTTACAGGGGATGAGACAGACTTCAGAAGGTGGCACACCAGGTCCTCAGGAGTGCGGATCGTTTCTTCTCCCGAGAGGAGTCTTCTGTCAGCGAGTAAATCGCGGACTCTCCTCGAGTAGCCTCCGCAGATATAGATAGGCAGATGACTGGTAAGCTCTCTGCTAAACTATACTGTACAATTATAACGCAATGTATCATTTTTAAATATTTATATTGTTATCAGTTCTCCAGGTTGCTGCGTTCACTATATTTAAAATTTCGAATTTACAGGGACCGGAAATGCTACAACAACATTTATCAAACTACAAATATCTCCTAGACCATTCTATTGTCTTCCCTGTCCGAAGATCTTCCAGACGTTAGTAATGTCTTCTCAAGTCAGGCTTGCTCATCAGGTTCAATGCACGCCATCTGGTTGGACGTAGGTCATCTGATTCTAGAAGACCTTCTTGTAAGGACTAGGCCATCATCAGCAAGATTAGAATTAGTTTTTACTAAACTATGCATTTTAATAGTTATGAAAAGTCCACAGGCGTCAAGCCTTGTCTTAATCATTTCCAATAGGAGACTAAAAATATCCAAATTTAAGCAATGATTGATAGGAGAGAAATAACCAATAACCTTGATTTTATAATTGTAAGGAATGATTGATTGTTAAATAACAATAAAGCATTTACGTATAACAAACAAACTGCTAAGGATTGTATACAACTTTTAATGTTTGCGTACTATTTCTTGTCATTGTATTTAATAAAATTTATTTTATTTTTTCAGGAAGAAGATATGAAGTAAAAGTCCAAGTGGTTGGCAAGAGTCCATCTCCGAGGGCTCTGATTTTGGGCTTCCAGTCCTTTCCAAGTAGATGTCCGAGTGGCCTGTGCTGGGCTAGAGTTTCTCATAGATGGCTATCATATTGGGCTGTCGGTTTTTTCCAAGTAGATGTCCGAGTGGCCTGTGCTTGGCAAGAGTTTCTCATAGAGGGCTCTCATTTTGGGCTGTCAGTCCTTTCCAAGTAGATGTCCGAGTGGCCTGTGCTTGGCAAGAGTTTCTCATAGAGGGCTCTCATTTTGGGCTGTCAGTCCTTTCCAAGTAGATGTCCGAGTGGCCTGTGCTTGGCAAGAGTCCCTCTTCGAGGGCTCTGATTTTGGGCTGTCAGTCCTTTCCAAGTAGATGTCCGAGTGGCCTGTGCTTGGCAAGAGTTTCTCATAGAGGGCTCTCATTTTGGGCTGTCAGTCCTTTCCAAGTAGATGTCCGAGTGGCCTGTGCTTGGCAAGAGTCCCTCTTCGAGGGCTCTGATTTTGGGCTTCCAGTCCTTTCCAAGTAGATGTCCGAGTGGCCTGTGCTTGGCAAGAGTATCTCTTCGAGGTCTCTGATTTTGGGCTGTCAGTCCTTTCCAAGTAGATGTCCGAGTGGCCTGTGCTTGGCAAGAGTCCCTCTTAGAGAGATCTGATTTTGGGCTTCCAGTCCTTTCCAAGTAGATGTCCGAGTGGCCTGTGCTTGGCAAGAGTTTCTCATAGAGGGCTCTCATTTTGGGCTGTCAGTCCTTTCCAAGTAGATGTCCGAGTGGCCTGTGCTTGGCAAGAGTTTCTCATAGAGGGCTCTCATTTTGGGCTGTCAGTCCTTTCCAAGTAGATGTCCGAGTGGCCTGTGCTTGGCAAGAGTATCTCTTCGAGGGCTCTGATTTTGGGCTGTCAGTCCTTTTCAAGTAGATGTCCGAGTGGCCTGTGCTTGGCAAGAGTTCCTCTTCGAGGGCTCTGATTTTGGGCTGTCAGTCCTTTTCAAGTAGATGTCCGAGTGGCCTGTGCTTGGCAGGAGTCCCTCTTCGAGGGCTCTGATTTTGGGCTTTCAGTCCTTTCCAAGTAGATATCCGAGTGACCTGTGCTTGGCAAGAGTATCTCTTTTAGAGCTCTGATTTTGGACTTCCTGTCCGTTCCAAGTAGATGTCCGAGTGGTCTGTGCTTGGCAAGAGTTTCTCATAGAGGGCTCTCATTTTGGGCTGTCAGTCCTTTTCAAGTAGATGTCCGAGTGGCCTGTGCTTGGCAAGAGTCCCTCTTCGAGAGATCTGATTTTGGGCTTCCAGTCCTTTCCAAGTAGATGTCCGAATGGCCTGTGCTTGGCAAGAGTTTCTCTTAGATGGTTCTGATTTTATGCTGGCAGTCCTTTCTAAGATGATGTCCGAGTCGCCTGTGCGTTGCAAGAATCTCTCTTCTAGGGCTCTTATTTTGGGCAGTCAGTTTTTTTTTTTTTTTGTAGATGTTCGAGTGGCCTGTGCTTGGGAAGAATGTTTTTTTCGAGGGCTCTTATTTTGGGCTTCCAGTCCTTTCCAGGTAGATGTCAGAGTGGTCTGTGCTTGGCAAGAGTTTCTCATACAGGGCTCTCATTTTGGGCTGTCAGTCCTTTCCAAGTAGATGTCCGAGTGGCCTGTGCTTGGCAAGAGTCCCTCTTCGAGAGATCTGATTTTGGGCTTCTGGTCCTTTCCAAGTAGATGTCCGAGTGGCCTGTGCTTGGCAAGAGTTTCTCATATAGGGCTCTGATTTTGGGCTGTCGGTCCTTTCCAAGTAGATGTCCGAGTGGCCTGTGCTTGGCAAGAGTCCCTCTTAGAGAGATCTGATTTTGGGCTTCCAGTCCTTTCCAAGTAGATGTCCGAGTGGCCTGTGCTTGGCAAGAGTTTCTCATAGAGGGCTCTCATTTTGGGCTGTCAGCCCTTTCCAAGTAGATGTCCGAGTGGCCTGTGCTTGGAAAGAGTCCCTCTTCGAGGGCTCTGATTTTGGGCTGTCAGTCCTTTCCAAGTAGATGTCCGAGTGGCCTGTGCTTGGCAAGAGTCCCTCTTCGAGGGCTCTGATTTTGCGCTGTCAGTCCTTTCCAAGTAGATGCCCGAGTGGCCTGTGCTTGGCAAGAGTTTCTCATAGAGGGCTCTCATAATGGGCTTCCAGCCCTTTCCAAGTAGATGTCCGAGTGGCCTGTGCTTGGCAAGAGTTCCTCTTCGAGGGCTCTGATTTTGGGCTGTCAGTCCTTTTCAAGTAGATGTCCGAGTGGCCTGTGCTTGGCAGGAGTCCCTCTTCGAGGGCTCTGATTTTGGGGTTTCAGTCCTTTCCAAGTAGATATCCGAGTGACCTGTGCTTGGCAAGAGTATCTCTTTTAGAGCTCTGATTTTGGACTTCCTGTCCGTTCCAAGTAGATGTCCGAGTGGTCTGTGCTTGGCAAGAGTTTCTCATAGAGGGCTCTCATTTTGGGCTGTCAGTCCTTTCCAAGTAGATGTCCGAGTGGCCTGTGCTTGGCAAGAGTCCCTCTTCGAGAGATCTGATTTTGGGCTTCTGGTCCTTTCCAAGTAGATGTCCGAGTGGCCTGTGCTTGGCAAGAGTTTCTCTTAGATGGTTCTGATTTTATGCTGGCAGTCCTTTCCAAGATGATGTCCGAGTCGCCTGTGCGTTGCAAGAATCTCTCTTCTAGGGCTCTTATTTTGGGCAGTCAGTTTTTTTTTAAGTAGATGTCCGAGTGGCCTGTGCTTGGGAAGAATTTTTTTTTCGAGAGATCTGATTTTGGGCTTCTGGTCCTTTCCAAGTAGATGTCCGAGTGGCCTGTGCTTGGCAAGAGTTTCTCATAGAGGGCTCTGATTTTGGGCTGTCGGTCCTTTCCAAGTAGATGTCCGAGTGGCCTGTGCTTGGCAAGAGTCCCTCTTCGAGGGCTCTGATTTTGGGCTGTCAGTCCTTTCCAAGTAGATGTCCGAGTGGCCTGTGCTTGGCAAGAGTCCCTCTTCAAGGGCTCTGATTTTGGGCTGTCAGTCCTTTCCAAGTAGATGCCCGAGTGGCCTGTGCTTGGCAAGAGTTTCTCATAGAGGGCTCTGATTTTGGGCTGTCAGTCCTTTTCAAGTAGATGTCCGAGTGGCCTGTGCTTGGCAAGAGTCCCTCTTCGAGAGATCTGATTTTGGGCTTCTGGTCCTTTCCAAGTAGATGTCCGAGTGACCTGTGCTTGGCAAGAGTATCTCTTTTAGAGCTCTGATTTTGGACTTCCTGTCCTTTCCAAGTAGATGTCCGAGTGGCCTGTGCTTGGCAAGAGTCCCTCTTCGAGAGATCTAATTTTGAGCTTCTGGTCCTTTCCAAGTAGATGTCCGAGTGGCCTGTGCTTGGCAAGAGTATCTCTTCGAGGTCTCTGATTTTGGGCTGTCAGTCCTTTCGAAGTAGATGCCCGAGTGGCCTGTGCTTGGCAAGAGTTTCTCATAGAGGGCTCTCACATTGGGCTTCCAGCCCTTTCCAAGTAGATGTCCGAGTGGCCTGTGCTTGGCAAAAGTCCCTCTTCGAGGGCTCTTATTTTGGGCTGTCAGTCCTTTCCAAGTAGATGTCCGAGGGGCCTGTGCTTGGCAAGAGTCCCTCTTCGAGGGCTCTTATTTTGGGCAGTCAGTTTTTTTTTAAGTAGATGTCCGAGTGGCCTGTGCTTGGGAAGAATTTTTTGTTCGAGAGATCTGATTATGGGCTTCTGGTTCTTTCCAAGTAGATGTCCGAGTGGCCTGTGCTTGGCAAGAGTTTCTCATAGAGGGCTCTGATTTTGGGCTGTCGGTCCTTTCCAAGTAGATGTCCGAGTGGCCTGTGCTTGGCAAGAGTCCCTCTTAGAGAGATCTGATTTTGGGCTTCCAGTCCTTTCCAAGTAGATGTCCGAGTGGCCTGTGCTTGGCAAGAGTTTCTCATAGAGGGCTCTCATTTTGGGCTGTCAGTCCTTTCCAAGTAGATGTCCGAGTGGCATGTGCTTGGCAAGAGTCCCTCTTCGAGGGCTCTGATTTTGGGCTGTCAGTCCTTTCCAAGTAGATGTCCGAGTGGCCTGTGCTTGGCAAGAGTCCCTCTTCGAGGGCTCTGATTTTGGGCTGTCAGTCCTTTCCAAGTAGATGCCCGAGTGGCCTGTGCTTGGCAAGAGTTTCTCATCGAGGGCTCTCATATTGGGCTTCCAGCCCTTTCCAAGTAGATGTCCGAGTGGCCTGTGCTTGGCAAGAGTCCCTCTTCGAGGGCTCTGATGTTATGCTGGCAGTCCTTTCCAAGATGATGTCCGAGTCGCCTGTGCGTTGCAAGAATCTCTCTTCTAGGGCTCTTATTTTGGGCTATCACTCCTTTTCAGTCCTCAGCACGGGGATGGCTCACCAGGTCTTCATGAGTGCTGATCCTTTCTTCTTCTGAGAGGAGTCTTCTGTAGCAACAAATCGTGGAATCTCCTCGAGTAGCCTCTGCAGAGTATTTCTCATAGAGGGCTCTGATTTTGGGCTTCCAGTCCTTTCCAAGTAGATGTCCGAGTGGCCTGTGCTTGGCAAGAGTTTCTCATACAGGGCTCTCATTTTGGGCTGTCAGTCCTTTCCAAGTAGATGTCCGAGTGGCCTGTGCTTGGCAAGAGTCCCTCTTCGAGAGATCTGATTTTGGGCTTCTGGTCCTTTCCAAGTAGATGTCCGAGTGGCCTGTGCTTGGCAAAAGTCCCTCTTCGAGGGCTCTTATTTTGGGCTGTCAGTCCTTTCCAAGTAGATGTCCGAGGGGCCTGTGCTTGGCAAGAGTCCCTCTTCGAGGGCTCTGATTTTGGGCTGTCAGTCCTTTTCAAGTAGATGTCCGAGTGGCCTGTGCTTGGCAGGAGTCCCTCTTCGAGGGCTCTGATTTTGGGCTTTCAGTCCTTTCCAAGTAGATATCCGAGTGACCTGTGCTTGGCAAGAGTATCTCTTTTAGAGCTCTGATTTTGGACTTCCTGTCCGTTCCAAGTAGATGTCCGAGTGGTCTGTGCTTGGCAAGAGTTTCTCATAGAGGGCTCTCATTTTGGGCTGTCAGTCCTTTCCAAGTAGATGTCCGAGTGGCCTGTGCTTGGCAAGAGTTTCTCTTAGATGGTTCTGATTTTATGCTTGCAGTCCTTTCCAAGATGATGTCCGAGTGGACTGTGCTTGGCAAGAGTTCCTCTTCGAGGGCTCTGATTTTGGGCTGTCAGTCCTTTTCAAGTAGATGTCCGAGTGGCCTGTGCTTGGGAAGAATGTTTTTTCGAGGGCTCTGATTTTGGGCTTCCAGTCCTTTCCAAGTAGATGTCCGAGTGGCCTGTGCTTGGCAAGACTATCTCTTTAGGTCTCTGATTTTGGGCTATCACTCCTTGACAGTCCTCAGCACGGGGATGGCTCACCAGGTCTTCATGAGTGCTGATCCTTTCTTCTTCTGAGAGGAGTCTTCTGTAGCAACAAATCGTGGAATCTCCTCGAGTAGCCTCTGCAGAGTATCAGGTCCTTTGTAGTACAGGTGAACAGGGTAGAAACTACAGATTGGATGGAAGAAGATACACGTCACGATGAAAACCGATGGAGACTTAGTGTTGAGCAAATATGCCTTTATGGAAGATGTATGCTGCTCGAATTAGGTAAGCTATTTACTGCACTATTATAAGGCATTGTACCATTTTTAAATATGTATGTTGGTATCAGTTCCACAGGTTGTCGCGTTCGCTATATTTAAAATTTCACATTTACAGGGACCGGAAACGCTACAACATGTACTAAACTACGAATATCTCCTAGAACCTTCTGTTGTCTTCCTTGTCCGAAGATCTTCCATACGTTAGTATTGTCTTCTTAAGTCCGGCTTGGTCATCAGGTTTGACACAGGCCATCTGGTTCGTCGTAGGTCATCCGATTCCACCAAGATCTTCTTTTAAGGACTAGGCGATCAACAGCAAGGTAAGAATTAGTTTTTACTAAACTATGGATTGTAATTGTTGATCTATAAAACAATCTTAAGACCGATTGTCACGTACGCTGGTGAAACGTGGGTCCTGGCCCTGGAATGCGAGAAGATGCTGCAGATCTGGGAGAGGAAGGTACTTCGGCATATATTTGGGCCAGTATGTAACGAAGGCCAATGGAGGTCAAGAAATAATAGAGAGCTTCGGGAACTGTACAATGAACTAGACCTAGTCACCTATGTCAAATCAACCCGTATGGGATGGCTTGGGCACGTGGAGAGAATGAGAGAAGATAGGTACCCGAAGAAACTATTATATGGCAAACCAGGAGGCAGAAGAGGAAGAGGAAGGCCCAGGTTGCGATGGCTGGGTGATGTGGAGGACGATCTGCAGAGGATGGGAATCGGACAATGGAGAGGTCGAGCTGCTGACAGGGAAGACTGGAGAGGCGTTGTTGTGGAGGCCAGGGCCTCAGGGGGAAGAAGAAGAAGAAGAATGGATTTTAATGGTTATGAAAAGTGCACAGGAGGGGAGGTTTTTTTAATCATCTCAAATAGGAGACTAAAAATATCCAAATTTAAGTAATGATTGATAGCGGAGAATTAACCAATAACCTTGATTTTATAATTTTAAGGATTGTTCAATTGTTGAATAATAATAAAACATTTACTTATAACATTTAAACTGCTGAAGATCTTTAGTTTCTTGTCATTGTATTTTTTTAAGGTTTATTTTATTTTTTTCAGGACGAAGAAGATATGAAGCAGTCTTCCTAGCCAGCAGCCTTCGGAGCCAGCAGCCTCTGCACCTCGTAGATCTTCAAGACTCCGAAGCCATCACACCCCTCTTAGGGTGCCAAGTCAGTGGAACAAGTTCTAAGCATGCACTGTGGCCCAGTCGAACAATATTAAACTATTAAAGGATCAATTAAAAAAAATGAATTGACTATTTGATTAATTTTTTTTATTACTTTACATGAATTATAGCTTCATTATAAGTATTAGAACTTTAAAGTTTATAACTTGGCTTTAAATTATTATAACTTTATTGTTATGAATTATCTATAACTTGCAAAATTGTTTTTGATCTTGGCCACAGTCCTGCCCACTTTGGATATTGCATGTTGCATGTTGCATGTTTGTTTTTTCACACACGTACACTCCCAAGGAACATAACAACATACGACACAATATTACTTTTATTATTTTTTAAACACAGTAATATAAATTTCAATGAAATCATTCAAATATTTAATTACATATAAATATTCATTTTTTATAATAATTTTAAAGCTTTTGATTTCTTATAATTTGTATTAAATCTATTAAATTTTTGATAGATTCAAATTAAATTCATTACTTATTAAATTAATTTTTCATTTGCTTATCATTCATTATTTATTAATTTAATTTAAAACTTTTTTAACAGTAAATTTATTATTGCATAAATATATTATTTAAAATTTAGGATAGTAAATATAGGACACAAGTTAGGTAGGCTAGGTCACATCCTTAGTGGGCAGTATTTTTGCATGATGCATGAGCATGAAATATATTTTTTAGCGACCTCCTCTCACATTACACACCACAACACAACACTTTTTCAACTTTTTTTATTAAATTTAATTTTTTTAAAATGTACTTTATTAAAAGTTAATTTAAATTTTATACCAATCACTTTCATAGAATCATTAAATTCACTGAGCAGATTAGAATTTTTTAAATAGACCAAATTTTCAATTAATCATAGATATTTAACTAGAATTTGATATACATCTTAACTTATTAAATTTAATGCTTTCATTCATTTTTATTGAAGTAATAAAGTCATTATTATATTAATTTAAATTCAATTACAAATATACTACTTTAATGTGAGAGTTGAGGATCTTCAAGACTACAGCAGCTCCTCTCTCATTACACACCACAACACTTTTTCAACATTAGTGAATTTTTAATTAAATTTTTTTTAAATTTAAAAATGTTTCAAGTTTTGAAAGTATTTTTAGATTGATAAAATTTGATTATAAAATATTAATTTTCATTCATTCATATAAATATTATTATTTTTTAAATATTCAAAAGTACATTAATATAAATTAAAATTTCATATTGAGTAGAGTATTTCATATTATTACATAGCTATATTTGATTTTTTATCGTTAAGTAAATAGTGAAATCCTTACACTTTAGGTTTAGGTATACATGAGAGTTGAGAGCAAGATCTTCGCAAAAGTGAGTAATACTATTGCATGAAGTAGTGTTTTGTTTGTATTATTATATTTATGTATGTAATATTTTATTATATACCCAGACCACCTTCAAAGTTGAAGGGGTGTCTAGGGCTTGTTATTTATGACATGTAATTTAGGTTTATTCGTCGAATGTAGGTCTGTTCGTCGAATTTAGGTACATTCGCCAATTTAAGGTTTAGTAATAAAATTGGGTTTACTCGTCGAATTTAGGTTTATTCCTCCCGTTACCCAAAGTTTCTTCCTACGTCAAATGCTAGGTAGGATTGTGGACTAGGCCTACCGGGGATACCACATTAAAAAAAACGCACCCCAAGCACTCTACCTCAGCGGTGGTGTGGAAAAGAGTGCATTATTGAATTTTTATTTGTTTGATTTAGTTACTTATTGATTTTTCAATATTTGATGAAATTTATAGGCTAGCTTATAATTATTATTATAGCTGCAGCCATCCTTTAATTTATGTAGTAAAATCAATGCGATAAATTTTTCAACTTTAATATTATATCAAAAGAATTAATTAGTCTCAGTCAGGTCTTATCTCCGATACCGCACAGTTATCTATAATTTTGTATCGTTGTTCATTATTCCCCAGGTTCAAAATGCAGATGATTTTTATATCGCAATTATTGAATAGTGTTTTTTCTATCATGGTTCTCGTAATAGAGAAGTCTAATGCGCCTATAAATTATGCTATTTTTCAACTATTCATTGCAATAAAATCCTTGCAATAGAATTTCTATGAAAAATATGTAATATATTATTTTTATGTTTCAATTACATATTATTGAAAAGTGTTCTCAGGGCAGGGTCTTTGCATGAGGCCTTGATGGTGAGTAACGACACCAAGAACCCGAGTTCAGTACACCATGCACCCTCACCAGAACAGTACACTGAAACAGCACTCTTCACTCAACCACATTATACAGACAAAGGTCACTTACAGTACACACTCTAGGGTCACCTCCCCTAGATAGCCGTCCCGGATGGGAGAGCAGGCCTGCAGGCTCTGAGGTGGCATCCCCACCAGCAGGCTAGGCTACGGAGATAGGGTTGATGGCCTCCCTATCTCAATACCAATCACCACCATTTTAATTAATGTTTCTACAATTTTTTTTTTTATTATAATGACGGCAATATTTTTCAGGTACAAGAACTGTAGAGTCTGCTGCGGAGGTACTAGAGGGAACCTCAACGTTGATGAAGTAAGACATGAAGTAGCTATACGAATTGGCTTGATGTTTAACATGACTATGCTGCTGAGAAAAAGATGATGATGATGACCAAGTCGGGTAAGTGAATATACTTTAACAATAAACAATTCATTTATATTTCATTTAAAATGAATTAATTATGCTTTATTTTATTATTTTCTTTTTCTTTTTTCATATTTAGAGCAAGCCCGCATGCTGTTCTGGAATGGTTGTAAGATAGAAGTCATGTTCAGAAGCTTATCCTTGGAATCTAAAAGACTGAAGCAAACTTGTACTGCAGAGGGCTTGGTATTCTGCAGAACAACTGTAAAGAGATTCCACAATTGGCTCAACGGTGGAAGACTCCTCCCAGGGGACGGAACGATACGCTCTCTGGAGGATCCGGCAGGCCACCTTCTGAAGCTCAGCTCTCTCCCTCGCGAGTTATTGAGGCGTTCTTGGTCTTGCAGGGTAGTCGAAAGGAAGCGAGCCCAGAACTTCTGTGTTCGGCTCATCTCGGAACAGATCCATAGCCATCGGGGTCCTCCAAGTCCTCAACTTCCAGCGGACTCTTCCCTCCGGCTCTTTTCTCTTTTTTCGAGATTTTCCTTACTTCTAGCTTACCCAATCTGTCGAGGCTACTTCTAATCGTTGAGATGTTTCATTATAATGGAAGATTCGAAAGAAGGGGAGATCGAAGTATTCCGAGGTTTGTCCTGTTTGGGAACTTGAATCGTGTTATTGAAGCGGTGTTTTTAAATCCACTCTAAGTTTAGCTGCATCTGCCCAGTTTTAGTTATACATAATTTATATAAATTAGCAGATGCTTTTATAAAATGAATATTGTGGAAATCAATATACATATATATATATATAATTTCTTGTATAATTTGCTACAATTCACCAAATAATAATGCTGTACCAATAGACCAGTCTCAAATTAAAAACAATTATACAAATTTAAATATATCTGTGGAGAATCATAATTTACAATGAAAGAAAAAATGTATAAAAAACTTCCAACAATTATATATAATAAAACCCCTAAACTTTTAGAGTTGTTCAAAGCCTTGTACCCAGCCCGACATTGGTTTTTATTAGTTGCGGTTCAACGCCTCATTTTTTCAGGAGCTAAAGGAAATCAAACCAAGTTAGATATAGTAGAGAGATATTAAATTTGAGGGATAATTTGGTTTGGTTTTTTTGCTGGTGCCTGAGGATGGGGTTTTGTCCTATACACTAATGGTTAAAAAGCCAATGATTTTGATAACTTACATAGTTATATTAATTATTACATAATTTTTTAACTCTAATTGGCTATAGGACTTTAGCCACTGAATTTTAAAATCGCGACGGCTCGGTTAAAAAAAACTTAATTTTTCTTAATCAAGGATTTTCTCAGTTCTTTTTTAAAAACCGAAATTTGCAGAAAACTTTATTTAGGTTCATCAAATTTCTGTCCCAACTTTATTCAGTTGAGCGATGTTCTTCCTGGATGACCATGACGCGAAAATCGCTCAGCTAGTGACATCGCTTCGATAGCACAGTTCGGATTCCCTTGAATATCTCGATCCATTCTTCTTTCGATTCATCCGTTACAGCGGAATAGCTTTTCGAGTTGGAGTGGCTTCCAGAGGAATGGTCGGTTGGGGGAGAAGAAAATTCGGGAAAGGGGGAGCGGCGCCAGTTGAAGTGTTCTGAAGAGGTTGTGGACTCAAAGGACGTCGGTGACGTTGGATCCATTCCCTGCATGGGCCGAATTGCGGAGGGTTGGGTTCGAATCCCTTCAACCACCCCGCAAGAGTGAGGGCTTATCACTGCTTACAGGGGATGAGACAGACTTCAGAAGGTGGCACACCAGGTCCTCAGGAGTGCGGATCGTTTCTTCTCCCGAGAGGAGTCTTCTGTCAGCGAGTAAATCGCGGACTCTCCTCGAGTAGCCTCCGCAGATATAGATAGGCAGATGACTGGTAAGCTCTCTGCTAAACTATACTGTACAATTATAACGCAATGTATCATTTTTAAATATTTATATTGTTATCAGTTCTCCAGGTTGCTGCGTTCACTATATTTAAAATTTCGAATTTACAGGGACCGGAAATGCTACAACAACATTTATCAAACTACAAATATCTCCTAGACCATTCTATTGTCTTCCCTGTCCGAAGATCTTCCAGACGTTAGTAATGTCTTCTCAAGTCAGGCTTGCTCATCAGGTTCAATGCACGCCATCTGGTTGGACGTAGGTCATCTGATTCTAGAAGACCTTCTTGTAAGGACTAGGCCATCATCAGCAAGATTAGAATTAGTTTTTACTAAACTATGCATTTTAATAGTTATGAAAAGTCCACAGGCGTCAAGCCTTGTCTTAATCATTTCCAATAGGAGACTAAAAATATCCAAATTTAAGCAATGATTGATAGGAGAGAAATAACCAATAACCTTGATTTTATAATTGTAAGGAATGATTGATTGTTAAATAACAATAAAGCATTTACGTATAACAAACAAACTGCTAAGGATTGTATACAACTTTTAATGTTTGCGTACTATTTCTTGTCATTGTATTTAATAAAATTTATTTTATTTTTTCAGGAAGAAGATATGAAGTAAAAGTCCAAGTGGTTGGCAAGAGTCCATCTCCGAGGGCTCTGATTTTGGGCTTCCAGTCCTTTCCAAGTAGATGTCCGAGTGGCCTGTGCTGGGCTAGAGTTTCTCATAGATGGCTATCATATTGGGCTGTCGGTTTTTTCCAAGTAGATGTCCGAGTGGCCTGTGCTTGGCAAGAGTTTCTCATAGAGGGCTCTCATTTTGGGCTGTCAGTCCTTTCCAAGTAGATGTCCGAGTGGCCTGTGCTTGGCAAGAGTTTCTCATAGAGGGCTCTCATTTTGGGCTGTCAGTCCTTTCCAAGTAGATGTCCGAGTGGCCTGTGCTTGGCAAGAGTCCCTCTTCGAGGGCTCTGATTTTGGGCTGTCAGTCCTTTCCAAGTAGATGTCCGAGTGGCCTGTGCTTGGCAAGAGTTTCTCATAGAGGGCTCTCATTTTGGGCTGTCAGTCCTTTCCAAGTAGATGTCCGAGTGGCCTGTGCTTGGCAAGAGTTTCTCATAGAGGGCTCTCATTTTGGGCTGTCAGTCCTTTCCAAGTAGATGTCCGAGTGGCCTGTGCTTGGCAAGAGTCCCTCTTCGAGGGCTCTGATTTTGGGCTGTCAGTCCTTTCCAAGTAGATGTCCGAGTGGCCTGTGCTTGGCAAGAGTTTCTCATAGAGGGCTCTCATTTTGGGCTGTCAGTCCTTTCCAAGTAGATGTCCGAGTGGCCTGTGCTTGGCAAGAGTTTCTCATAGAGGGCTCTCATTTTGGGCTGTCAGTCCTTTCCAAGTAGATGTCCGAGTGGCCTGTGCTTGGCAAGAGTCCCTCTTCGAGGGCTCTGATTTTGGGCTGTCAGTCCTTTCCAAGTAGATGTCCGAGTGGCCTGTGCTTGGCAAGAGTATCTCTTCGAGGGCTCTGATTTTGGGCTGTCAGTCCTTTCCAAGTAGATGCCCGAGTGGCCTGTGCTTGGCAAGAGTTTCTCATAGAGGGCTCTCATAATGGGCTTCCAGCCCTTTCCAAGTAGATGTCCGAGTGGCCTGTGCTTGGCAAGAGTTTCTCATAGAGGGCTCTCATAATGGGCTTCCAGCCCTTTCCAAGTAGATGTCCGAGTGGCCTGTGCTTGGCAAGAGTTCCTCTTCGAGGGCTCTGATTTTGCGCTGTCAGTCCTTTCCAAGTAGATGCCCGAGTGGCCTGTGCTTGGCAAGAGTTTCTCATAGAGGGCTCTCATAATGGGCTTCCAGCCCTTTCCAAGTAGATGTCCGAGTGGCCTGTGCTTGGCAAGAGTTCCTCTTCGAGGGCTCTGATTTTGGGCTGTCAGTCCTTTTCAAGTAGATGTCCGAGTGGCCTGTGCTTGGCAGGAGTCCCTCTTCGAGGGCTCTGATTTTGGGGTTTCAGTCCTTTCCAAGTAGATATCCGAGTGACCTGTGCTTGGCAAGAGTATCTCTTTTAGAGCTCTGATTTTGGACTTCCTGTCCGTTCCAAGTAGATGTCCGAGTGGTCTGTGCTTGGCAAGAGTTTCTCATAGAGGGCTCTCATTTTGGGCTGTCAGTCCTTTCCAAGTAGATGTCCGAGTGGCCTGTGCTTGGCAAGAGTCCCTCTTCGAGAGATCTGATTTTGGGCTTCTGGTCCTTTCCAAGTAGATGTCCGAGTGGCCTGTGCTTGGCAAGAGTTTCTCTTAGATGGTTCTGATTTTATGCTGGCAGTCCTTTCCAAGATGATGTCCGAGTCGCCTGTGCGTTGCAAGAATCTCTCTTCTAGGGCTCTTATTTTGGGCAGTCAGTTTTTTTTTAAGTAGATGTCCGAGTGGCCTGTGCTTGGGAAGAATTTTTTTTTCGAGAGATCTGATTTTGGGCTTCTGGTCCTTTCCAAGTAGATGTCCGAGTGGCCTGTGCTTGGCAAGAGTTTCTCATAGAGGGCTCTGATTTTGGGCTGTCGGTCCTTTCCAAGTAGATGTCCGAGTGGCCTGTGCTTGGCAAGAGTCCCTCTTCGAGGGCTCTGATTTTGGGCTGTCAGTCCTTTCCAAGTAGATGTCCGAGTGGCCTGTGCTTGGCAAGAGTCCCTCTTCAAGGGCTCTGATTTTGGGCTGTCAGTCCTTTCCAAGTAGATGCCCGAGTGGCCTGTGCTTGGCAAGAGTTTCTCATAGAGGGCTCTGATTTTGGGCTGTCAGTCCTTTTCAAGTAGATGTCCGAGTGGCCTGTGCTTGGCAAGAGTTCCTCTTCGGGGGCTCTGATTTTGGGCTGTCAGTCCTTTTCAAGTAGATGTCCGAGTGGCCTGTGCTTGGCAGGAGTCCCTCTTCGAGGGCTCTGATTTTGGGCTTTCAGTCCTTTCCAAGTAGATATCCGAGTGACCTGTGCTTGGCAAGAGTATCTCTTTTAGAGCTCTGATTTTGGACTTCCTGTCCGTTCCAAGTAGATGTCCGAGTGGTCTGTGCTTGGCAAGAGTTTCTCATAGAGGGCTCTCATTTTGGGCTGTCAGTCCTTTCCAAGTAGATGTCCGAGTGGCCTGTGCTTGGCAAGAGTCCCTCTTCGAGAGATCTGATTTTGGGCTTCTGGTCCTTTCCAAGTAGATGTCCGAGTGACCTGTGCTTGGCAAGAGTATCTCTTTTAGAGCTCTGATTTTGGACTTCCTGTCCTTTCCAAGTAGATGTCCGAGTGGCCTGTGCTTGGCAAGAGTCCCTCTTCGAGAGATCTAATTTTGAGCTTCTGGTCCTTTCCAAGTAGATGTCCGAGTGGCCTGTGCTTGGCAAGAGTATCTCTTCGAGGTCTCTGATTTTGGGCTGTCAGTCCTTTCGAAGTAGATGCCCGAGTGGCCTGTGCTTGGCAAGAGTTTCTCATAGAGGGCTCTCACATTGGGCTTCCAGCCCTTTCCAAGTAGATGTCCGAGTGGCCTGTGCTTGGCAAAAGTCCCTCTTCGAGGGCTCTTATTTTGGGCTGTCAGTCCTTTCCAAGTAGATGTCCGAGGGGCCTGTGCTTGGCAAGAGTCCCTCTTCGAGGGCTCTTATTTTGGGCAGTCAGTTTTTTTTTAAGTAGATGTCCGAGTGGCCTGTGCTTGGGAAGAATTTTTTGTTCGAGAGATCTGATTATGGGCATCTGGTTCTTTCCAAGTAGATGTCCGAGTGGCCTGTGCTTGGCAAGAGTTTCTCATAGAGGGCTCTGATTTTGGGCTGTCGGTCCTTTCCAAGTAGATGTCCGAGTGGCCTGTGCTTGGCAAGAGTCCCTCTTAGAGAGATCTGATTTTGGGCTTCCAGTCCTTTCCAAGTAGATGTCCGAGTGGCCTGTGCTTGGCAAGAGTTTCTCATAGAGGGCTCTCATTTTGGGCTGTCAGTCCTTTCCAAGTAGATGTCCGAGTGGCATGTGCTTGGCAAGAGTCCCTCTTCGAGGGCTCTGATTTTGGGCTGTCAGTCCTTTCCAAGTAGATGTCCGAGTGGCCTGTGCTTGGCAAGAGTCCCTCTTCGAGGGCTCTGATTTTGGGCTGTCAGTCCTTTCCAAGTAGATGCCCGAGTGGCCTGTGCTTGGCAAGAGTTTCTCATCGAGGGCTCTCATATTGGGCTTCCAGCCCTTTCCAAGTAGATGTCCGAGTGGCCTGTGCTTGGCAAGAGTCCCTCTTCGAGGGCTCTGATGTTATGCTGGCAGTCCTTTCCAAGATGATGTCCGAGTCGCCTGTGCGTTGCAAGAATCTCTCTTCTAGGGCTCTTATTTTGGGCTATCACTCCTTTTCAGTCCTCAGCACGGGGATGGCTCACCAGGTCTTCATGAGTGCTGATCCTTTCTTCTTCTGAGAGGAGTCTTCTGTAGCAACAAATCGTGGAATCTCCTCGAGTAGCCTCTGCAGAGTATTTCTCATAGAGGGCTCTGATTTTGGGCTTCCAGTCCTTTCCAAGTAGATGTCCGAGTGGCCTGTGCTTGGCAAGAGTTTCTCATACAGGGCTCTCATTTTGGGCTGTCAGTCCTTTCCAAGTAGATGTCCGAGTGGCCTGTGCTTGGCAAGAGTCCCTCTTCGAGAGATCTGATTTTGGGCTTCTGGTCCTTTCCAAGTAGATGTCCGAGTGGCCTGTGCTTGGCAAAAGTCCCTCTTCGAGGGCTCTTATTTTGGGCTGTCAGTCCTTTCCAAGTAGATGTCCGAGGGGCCTGTGCTTGGCTAGAGTCCCTCTTCGAGGGCTCTGATTTTGGGCTGTCAGTCCTTTTCAAGTAGATGTCCGAGTGGCCTGTGCTTGGCAGGAGTCCCTCTTCGAGGGCTCTGATTTTGGGCTTTCAGTCCTTTCCAAGTAGATATCCGAGTGACCTGTGCTTGGCAAGAGTATCTCTTTTAGAGCTCTGATTTTGGACTTCCTGTCCGTTCCAAGTAGATGTCCGAGTGGTCTGTGCTTGGCAAGAGTTTCTCATAGAGGGCTCTCATTTTGGGCTGTCAGTCCTTTCCAAGTAGATGTCCGAGTGGCCTGTGCTTGGCAAGAGTTTCTCTTAGATGGTTCTGATTTTATGCTTGCAGTCCTTTCCAAGATGATGTCCGAGTGGACTGTGCTTGGCAAGAGTTCCTCTTCGAGGGCTCTGATTTTGGGCTGTCAGTCCTTTTCAAGTAGATGTCCGAGTGGCCTGTGCTTGGGAAGAATGTTTTTTCGAGGGCTCTGATTTTGGGCTTCCAGTCCTTTCCAAGTAGATGTCCGAGTGGCCTGTGCTTGGCAAGACTATCTCTTTAGGTCTCTGATTTTGGGCTATCACTCCTTGACAGTCCTCAGCACGGGGATGGCTCACCAGGTCTTCATGAGTGCTGATCCTTTCTTCTTCTGAGAGGAGTCTTCTGTAGCAACAAATCGTGGAATCTCCTCGAGTAGCCTCTGCAGAGTATCAGGTCCTTTGTAGTACAGGTGAACAGGGTAGAAACTACAGATTGGATGGAAGAAGATACACGTCACGATGAAAACCGATGGAGACTTAGTGTTGAGCAAATATGCCTTTATGGAAGATGTATGCTGCTCGAATTAGGTAAGCTATTTACTGCACTATTATAAGGCATTGTACCATTTTTAAATATGTATGTTGGTATCAGTTCCACAGGTTGTCGCGTTCGCTATATTTAAAATTTCACATTTACAGGGACCGGAAACGCTACAACATGTACTAAACTACGAATATCTCCTAGAACCTTCTGTTGTCTTCCTTGTCCGAAGATCTTCCATACGTTAGTATTGTCTTCTTAAGTCCGGCTTGGTCATCAGGTTTGACACAGGCCATCTGGTTCGTCGTAGGTCATCCGATTCCACCAAGATCTTCTTTTAAGGACTAGGCGATCAACAGCAAGGTAAGAATTAGTTTTTACTAAACTATGGATTGTAATTGTTGATCTATAAAACAATCTTAAGACCGATTGTCACGTACGCTGGTGAAACGTGGGTCCTGGCCCTGGAATGCGAGAAGATGCTGCAGATCTGGGAGAGGAAGGTACTTCGGCATATATTTGGGCCAGTATGTAACGAAGGCCAATGGAGGTCAAGAAATAATAGAGAGCTTCGGGAACTGTACAATGAACTAGACCTAGTCACCTATGTCAAATCAACCCGTATGGGATGGCTTGGGCACGTGGAGAGAATGAGAGAAGATAGGTACCCGAAGAAACTATTATATGGCAAACCAGGAGGCAGAAGAGGAAGAGGAAGGCCCAGGTTGCGATGGCTGGGTGATGTGGAGGACGATCTGCAGAGGATGGGAATCGGACAATGGAGAGGTCGAGCTGCTGACAGGGAAGACTGGAGAGGCGTTGTTGTGGAGGCCAGGGCCTCAGGGGGAAGAAGAAGAAGAAGAATGGATTTTAATGGTTATGAAAAGTGCACAGGAGGGGAGGTTTTTTTAATCATCTCAAATAGGAGACTAAAAATATCCAAATTTAAGTAATGATTGATAGCGGAGAATTAACCAATAACCTTGATTTTATAATTTTAAGGATTGTTCAATTGTTGAATAATAATAAAACATTTACTTATAACATTTAAACTGCTGAAGATCTTTAGTTTCTTGTCATTGTATTTTTTTAAGGTTTATTTTATTTTTTCAGGACGAAGAAGATATGAAGCAGTCTTCCTAGCCAGCAGCCTTCGGAGCCAGCAGCCTCTGCACCTCGTAGATCTTCAAGACTCCGAAGCCATCACACCCCTCTTAGGGTGCCAAGTCAGTGGAACAAGTTCTAAGCATGCACTGTGGCCCAGTCGAACAATATTAAACTATTAAAGGATCAATTAAAAAAAATGAATTGACTATTTGATTAATTTTTTTTATTACTTTACATGAATTATAGCTTCATTATAAGTATTAGAACTTTAAAGTTTATAACTTGGCTTTAAATTATTATAACTTTATTGTTATGAATTATCTATAACTTGCAAAATTGTTTTTGATCTTGGCCACAGTCCTGCCCACTTTGGATATTGCATGTTGCATGTTGCATGTTTGTTTTTTCACACACGTACACTCCCAAGGAACATAACAACATACGACACAATATTACTTTTATTATTTTTTAAACACAGTAATATAAATTTCAATGAAATCATTCAAATATTTAATTACATATAAATATTCATTTTTTATAATAATTTTAAAGCTTTTGATTTCTTATAATTTGTATTAAATCTATTAAATTTTTGATAGATTCAAATTAAATTCATTACTTATTAAATTAATTTTTCATTTGCTTATCATTCATTATTTATTAATTTAATTTAAAACTTTTTTAACAGTAAATTTATTATTGCATAAATATATTATTTAAAATTTAGGATAGTAAATATAGGACACAAGTTAGGTAGGCTAGGTCACATCCTTAGTGGGCAGTATTTTTGCATGATGCATGAGCATGAAATATATTTTTTAGCGACCTCCTCTCACATTACACACCACAACACAACACTTTTTCAACTTTTTTTATTAAATTTAATTTTTTTAAAATGTACTTTATTAAAAGTTAATTTAAATTTTATACCAATCACTTTCATAGAATCATTAAATTCACTGAGCAGATTAGAATTTTTTAAATAGACCAAATTTTCAATTAATCATAGATATTTAACTAGAATTTGATATACATCTTAACTTATTAAATTTAATGCTTTCATTCATTTTTATTGAAGTAATAAAGTCATTATTATATTAATTTAAATTCAATTACAAATATACTACTTTAATGTGAGAGTTGAGGATCTTCAAGACTACAGCAGCTCCTCTCTCATTACACACCACAACACTTTTTCAACATTAGTGAATTTTTAATTAAATTTTTTTTAAATTTAAAAATGTTTCAAGTTTTGAAAGTATTTTTAGATTGATAAAATTTGATTATAAAATATTAATTTTCATTCATTCATATAAATATTATTATTTTTTAAATATTCAAAAGTACATTAATATAAATTAAAATTTCATATTGAGTAGAGTATTTCATATTATTACATAGCTATATTTGATTTTTTATCGTTAAGTAAATAGTGAAATCCTTACACTTTAGGTTTAGGTATACATGAGAGTTGAGAGCAAGATCTTCGCAAAAGTGAGTAATACTATTGCATGAAGTAGTGTTTTGTTTGTATTATTATATTTATGTATGTAATATTTTATTATATACCCAGACCACCTTCAAAGTTGAAGGGGTGTCTAGGGCTTGTTATTTATGACATGTAATTTAGGTTTATTCGTCGAATGTAGGTCTGTTCGTCGAATTTAGGTACATTCGCCAATTTAAGGTTTAGTAATAAAATTGGGTTTACTCGTCGAATTTAGGTTTATTCCTCCCGTTACCCAAAGTTTCTTCCTACGTCAAATGCTAGGTAGGATTGTGGACTAGGCCTACCGGGGATACCACATTAAAAAAAACGCACCCCAAGCACTCTACCTCAGCGGTGGTGTGGAAAAGAGTGCATTATTGAATTTTTATTTGTTTGATTTAGTTACTTATTGATTTTTCAATATTTGATGAAATTTATAGGCTAGCTTATAATTATTATTATAGCTGCAGCCATCCTTTAATTTATGTAGTAAAATCAATGCGATAAATTTTTCAACTTTAATATTA
The DNA here is from genome assembly GCA_037127475.1 of Arma custos. NCBI lineage: Eukaryota > Metazoa > Arthropoda > Insecta > Hemiptera > Pentatomidae > Arma > Arma custos. The sequence goes on along the minus strand of JBBAGI010000159.1, from coordinate 101,939 downwards.
TATCAAAAGAATTAATTAGTCTCAGTCAGGTCTTATCTCCGATACCGCACAGTTATCTATAATTTTGTATCGTTGTTCATTATTCCCCAGGTTCAAAATGCAGATGATTTTTATATCGCAATTATTGAATAGTGTTTTTTCTATCATGGTTCTCGTAATAGAGAAGTCTAATGCGCCTATAAATTATGCTATTTTTCAACTATTCATTGCAATAAAATCCTTGCAATAGAATTTCTATGAAAAATATGTAATATATTATTTTTATGTTTCAATTACATATTATTGAAAAGTGTTCTCAGGGCAGGGTCTTTGCATGAGGCCTTGATGGTGAGTAACGACACCAAGAACCCGAGTTCAGTACACCATGCACCCTCACCAGAACAGTACACTGAAACAGCACTCTTCACTCAACCACATTATACAGACAAAGGTCACTTACAGTACACACTCTAGGGTCACCTCCCCTAGATAGCCGTCCCGGATGGGAGAGCAGGCCTGCAGGCTCTGAGGTGGCATCCCCACCAGCAGGCTAGGCTACGGAGATAGGGTTGATGGCCTCCCTATCTCAATACCAATCACCACCATTTTAATTAATGTTTCTACAATTTTTTTTTTTATTATAATGACGGCAATATTTTTCAGGTACAAGAACTGTAGAGTCTGCTGCGGAGGTACTAGAGGGAACCTCAACGTTGATGAAGTAAGACATGAAGTAGCTATACGAATTGGCTTGATGTTTAACATGACTATGCTGCTGAGAAAAAGATGATGATGATGACCAAGTCGGGTAAGTGAATATACTTTAACAATAAACAATTCATTTATATTTCATTTAAAATGAATTAATTATGCTTTATTTTATTATTTTCTTTTTCTTTTTTCATATTTAGAGCAAGCCCGCATGCTGTTCTGGAATGGTTGTAAGATAGAAGTCATGTTCAGAAGCTTATCCTTGGAATCTAAAAGACTGAAGCAAACTTGTACTGCAGAGGGCTTGGTATTCTGCAGAACAACTGTAAAGAGATTCCACAATTGGCTCAACGGTGGAAGACTCCTCCCAGGGGACGGAACGATACGCTCTCTGGAGGATCCGGCAGGCCACCTTCTGAAGCTCAGCTCTCTCCCTCGCGAGTTATTGAGGCGTTCTTGGTCTTGCAGGGTAGTCGAAAGGAAGCGAGCCCAGAACTTCTGTGTTCGGCTCATCTCGGAACAGATCCATAGCCATCGAGGTCCTCCAAGTCCTCAACTTCCAGCGGACTCTTCCCTCCGGCTCTTTTCTCTTTTTTCGAGATTTTCCTTACTTCTAGCTTACCCAATCTGTCGAGGCTACTTCTAATCGTTGAGATGTTTCATTATAATGGAAGATTCGAAAGAAGGGGAGATCGAAGTATTCCGAGGTTTGTCCTGTTTGGGAACTTGAATCGTGTTATTGAAGCGGTGTTTTTAAATCCACTCTAAGTTTAGCTGCATCTGCCCAGTTTTAGTTATACATAATTTATATAAATTAGCAGATGCTTTTATAAAATGAATATTGTGGAAATCAATATACATATATATATATATAATTTCTTGTATAATTTGCTACAATTCACCAAATAATAATGCTGTACCAATAGACCAGTCTCAAATTAAAAACAATTATACAAATTTAAATATATCTGTGGAGAATCATAATTTACAATGAAAGAAAAAATGTATAAAAAACTTCCAACAATTATATATAATAAAACCCCTAAACTTTTAGAGTTGTTCAAAGCCTTGTACCCAGCCCGACATTGGTTTTTATTAGTTGCGGTTCAACGCCTCATTTTTTCAGGAGCTAAAGGAAATCAAACCAAGTTAGATATAGTAGAGAGATATTAAATTTGAGGGATAATTTGGTTTGGTTTTTTTGCTGGTGCCTGAGGATGGGGTTTTGTCCTATACACTAATGGTTAAAAAGCCAATGATTTTGATAACTTACATAGTTATATTAATTATTACATAATTTTTTAACTCTAATTGGCTATAGGACTTTAGCCACTGAATTTTAAAATCGCGACGGCTCGGTTAAAAAAAACTTAATTTTTCTTAATCAAGGATTTTCTCAGTTCTTTTTTAAAAACCGAAATTTGCAGAAAACTTTATTTAGGTTCATCAAATTTCTGTCCCAACTTTATTCAGTTGAGCGATGTTCTTCCTGGATGACCATGACGCGAAAATCGCTCAGCTAGTGACATCGCTTCGATAGCACAGTTCGGATTCCCTTGAATATCTCGATCCATTCTTCTTTCGATTCATCCGTTACAGCGGAATAGCTTTTCGAGTTGGAGTGGCTTCCAGAGGAATGGTCGGTTGGGGGAGAAGAAAATTCGGGAAAGGGGGAGCGGCGCCAGTTGAAGTGTTCTGAAGAGGTTGTGGACTCAAAGGACGTCGGTGACGTTGGATCCATTCCCTGCATGGGCCGAATTGCGGAGGGTTGGGTTCGAATCCCTTCAACCACCCCGCAAGAGTGAGGGCTTATCACTGCTTACAGGGGATGAGACAGACTTCAGAAGGTGGCACACCAGGTCCTCAGGAGTGCGGATCGTTTCTTCTCCCGAGAGGAGTCTTCTGTCAGCGAGTAAATCGCGGACTCTCCTCGAGTAGCCTCCGCAGATATAGATAGGCAGATGACTGGTAAGCTCTCTGCTAAACTATACTGTACAATTATAACGCAATGTATCATTTTTAAATATTTATATTGTTATCAGTTCTCCAGGTTGCTGCGTTCACTATATTTAAAATTTCGAATTTACAGGGACCGGAAATGCTACAACAACATTTATCAAACTACAAATATCTCCTAGACCATTCTATTGTCTTCCCTGTCCGAAGATCTTCCAGACGTTAGTAATGTCTTCTCAAGTCAGGCTTGCTCATCAGGTTCAATGCACGCCATCTGGTTGGACGTAGGTCATCTGATTCTAGAAGACCTTCTTGTAAGGACTAGGCCATCATCAGCAAGATTAGAATTAGTTTTTACTAAACTATGCATTTTAATAGTTATGAAAAGTCCACAGGCGTCAAGCCTTGTCTTAATCATTTCCAATAGGAGACTAAAAATATCCAAATTTAAGCAATGATTGATAGGAGAGAAATAACCAATAACCTTGATTTTATAATTGTAAGGAATGATTGATTGTTAAATAACAATAAAGCATTTACGTATAACAAACAAACTGCTAAGGATTGTATACAACTTTTAATGTTTGCGTACTATTTCTTGTCATTGTATTTAATAAAATTTATTTTATTTTTTCAGGAAGAAGATATGAAGTAAAAGTCCAAGTGGTTGGCAAGAGTCCATCTCCGAGGGCTCTGATTTTGGGCTTCCAGTCCTTTCCAACTAGATGTCCGAGTGGCCTGTGCTGGGCTAGAGTTTCTCATAGATGGCTATCATTTTGGGCTGTCGGTTTTTTCCAAGTAGATGTCCGAGTGGCCTGTGCTTGGCAAGAGTTTCTCATAGAGGGCTCTCATTTTGGGCTGTCAGTCCTTTCCAAGTAGATGTCCGAGTGGCCTGTGCTTGGCAAGAGTTTCTCATAGAGGGCTCTCATTTTGGGCTGTCAGTCCTTTCCAAGTAGATGTCCGAGTGGCCTGTGCTTGGCAAGAGTCCCTCTTCGAGGGCTCTGATTTTGGGCTGTCAGTCCTTTCCAAGTAGATGTCCGAGTGGCCTGTGCTTGGCAAGAGTTTCTCATAGAGGGCTCTCATTTTGGGCTGTCAGTCCTTTCCAAGTAGATGTCCGAGTGGCCTGTGCTTGGCAAGAGTCCCTCTTCGAGGGCTCTGATTTTGGGCTTCCAGTCCTTTCCAAGTAGATGTCCGAGTGGCCTGTGCTTGGCAAGAGTATCTCTTCGAGGTCTCTGATTTTGGGCTGTCAGTCCTTTCCAAGTAGATGTCCGAGTGGCCTGTGCTTGGCAAGAGTTCCTCTTCGAGGGCTCTGATTTTGGGCTGTCAGTCCTTTTCAAGTAGATGTCCGTGTGGCCTGTGCTTGGCAAGAGTCCCTCTTCGAGGGCTCTGATTTTGGGCTGTCAGTCCTTTCCAAGTAGATGTCCGAGTGGCCTGTGCTTGGCAAGAGTTTCTCATAGAGGGCTCTCATTTTGGGCTGTCAGTCCTTTCCAAGTAGATGTCCGAGTGGCCTGTGCTTGGCAAGAGTCCCTCTTCGAGGGCTCTGATTTTGGGCTGTCAGTCCTTTCCAAGTAGATGTCCGAGTGGCCTGTGCTTGGCAAGAGTTTCTCATAGAGGGCTCTCATTTTGGGCTGTCAGTCCTTTCCAAGTAGATGTCCGAGTGGCCTGTGCTTGGCAAGAGTCCCTCTTCGAGGGCTCTGATTTTGGGCTTCCAGTCCTTTCCAAGTAGATGTCCGAGTGGCCTGTGCTTGGCAAGAGTATCTCTTCGAGGTCTCTGATTTTGGGCTGTCAGTCCTTTCCAAGTAGATGTCCGAGTGGCCTGTGCTTGGCAAGAGTTCCTCTTCGAGGGCTCTGATTTTGGGCTGTCAGTCCTTTTCAAGTAGATGTCCGAGTGGCCTGTGCTTGGCAAGAGTCCCTCTTCGAGGGCTCTGATTTTGGGCTGTCAGTCCTTTCCAAGTAGATGTCCGAGTGGCCTGTGCTTGGCAAGAGTCCCTCTTCGAGGGCTCTGATTTTGGGCTGTCAGTCCTTTCCAAGTAGATATCCGAGTGACCTGTGCTTGGCAAGAGCATCTCTTTTAGAGCTCTGATTTTGGACTTCCTGTCCTTTCCAAGTAGATGTCCGAGTGGTCTGTGCTTGGCAAGAGTTTCTCATACAGGGCTCTGATTTTGGGCTGTCAGTCCTTTCCAAGTAGATGTCCGAGTGGCCTGTGCTTGGCAAGAGTCCCTCTTCGAGAGATCTGATTTTGGGCTTCCAGTCCTTTCCAAGTAGATGTCCGAGTGGCCTGTGCTTGGCAAGAGTTTCTCATAGAGGGCTCTCATTTTGGGCTGTCAGTCCTTTCCAAGTAGATGTCCGAGTGGCCTGTGCTTGGCAAGAGTATCTCTTTTAGAGCTCTGATTTTGGACTTCCTGTCCTTTCCAAGTAGATGTCCAAGTGGTCTGTGCTTGGCAAGAGTTTCTCATACAGAGCTCTGATTTTGGGCTGTCAGCCCTTTCCAAGTAGATGTCCGAGTGGCCTGTGCTTGGCAAGAGTTTCTCATAGAGGGCTCTCATTTTGGGCTGTCAGTCCTTTCCAAGTAGATGTCCGAGTGGCCTGTGCTTGGCAAGAGTCCCTCTTCGAGGGCTCTGATTTTGGGCTTCCAGTCCTTTCCAAGTAGATGTCCGAGTGGCCTGTGCTTGGCAAGAGTATCTCTTCGAGGTCTCTGATTTTTGGCTGTCAGTCCTTTCCAAGTAGATGTCCGAGTGGCCTGTGCTTGGCAAGAGTCCCTCTTCGAGAGCTCTAATTTTGGGCTGTCAGTCCTTTCCAAGTAGATGTCCGAGTGGCCTGTGCTTGGCAAGAGTTCCTCTTCGAGGACTCTTATTTTGGGCTGTCAGTCCTTTCCAAGTAGATGTCCGAGGGGCCTGTGCTTGGCAAGAGTCCCTCTTCGAGGGCTCTTATTTTGGGCTGTCTGTCCTTTCCAAGTAGATGTCCGAGTGGCCTGTGCTTGGCAAGAGTCCCTCTTCGAGGGCTCTTATTTTGGGCTGTCAGTCCTTTCCAAGTAGATGTCCGAGTGGCCTGTGCTTGGCAAGAGTCCTTCTTCGATGGCTCTGATTTTGGGCTGTCAGTCCTTTCCAAGTAGATATCCGAGTGACCTGTGCTTGGCAAGAGTATCTCTTTTAGAGCTCTGATTTTGGACTTCCTGTCCTTTCCAAGTAGATGTCCGAGTGGCCTGTGCTTGGCAAGAGTCCCTCTTCGAGAGATCTAATTTTGAGCTTCTGGTCCTTTCCAAGTAGATGTCCGAGTGGTCTGTGCTTGGCAAGAGTTTCTCATAGAGGGCTCTGATTTTGGGCTTTCAGTCCTTTCCAAGTAGATGTCCGAGTGGCCTGTGCTTGGCAAGAGTATCTCTTCGAGGTCTCTGATTTTGGGCTGTCAGTCCTTTCCAAGTAGATGCCCGAGTGGCCTGTGCTTGGCAAGAGTTTCTCATAGAGGGCTCTCACATTGGGCTTCCAGCCCTTTCCAAGTAGATGTCCGAGTGGCCTGTGCTTGGCAAAAGTCCCTCTTCGAGGGCTCTTATTTTGGGCTGTCAGTCCTTTCGAAGTAGATGTCCGAGGGGCCTGTGCTTGGCAAGAGTCCCTCTTCGAGGGCTCTGATTTTGGGCTGTCAGTCCTTTTCAAGTAGATGTCCGAGTGGCCTGTGCTTGGCAGGAGTCCCTCTTCGAGGGCTCTGATTTTGGGCTTTCAGTCCTTTCCAAGTAGATATCCGAGTGACCTGTGCTTGGCAAGAGTATCTCTTTTAGAGCTCTGATTTTGGACTTCCTGTCCGTTCCAAGTAGATGTCCGAATGGTCCGTGCTTGGCAAGAGTTTCTCATAGAGGGCTCTCATTTTGGGCTGTCAGTCCTTTCCAAGTAGATGTCCGAGTGGCCTGTGCTTGGCAAGAGTCCCTCTTCGAGAGATCTGATTTTGGGCTTCTGGTCCTTTCCAAGTAGATGTCCGAGTGGCCTGTGCTTGGCAAGAGTTTCTCTTAGATGGTTCTGATTTTATGCTGGCAGTCCTTTCCAAGATGATGTCCGAGTCGCCTGTGCGTTGCAAGAATCTCTCTTCTAGGGCTCTTATTTTGGGCAGTCAGTTTTTTTTTAAGTAGATGTCCGAGTGGCCTGTGCTTGGGAAGAATTTTTTTTTCGAGAGATCTGATTTTGGGCTTCTGGTCCTTTCCAAGTAGATGTCCGAGTGGCCTGTGCTTGGCAAGAGTTTCTCATAGAGGGCTCTGATTTTGGGCTGTCGGTCCTTTCCAAGTAGATGTCCGAGTGGCCTGTGCTTGGCAAGAGTCCCTCTTCGAGGGCTCTGATTTTGGGCTGTCAGTCCTTTCCAAGTAGATGTCCGAGTGGTCTGTGCTTGGCAAGAGTTTCTCATAGAGGGCTCTGATTTTGGGCTTTCAGTCCTTTCCAAGTAGATGTCCGAGTGGCCTGTGCTTGGCAAGAGTATCTCTTCGAGGTCTCTGATTTTGGGCTGTCAGTCCTTTCCAAGTAGATGCCCGAGTGGCCTGTGCTTGGCAAAAGTCCCTCTTCGAGGGCTCTTATTTTGGGCTGTCAGTCCTTTCCAAGTAGATGTCCGAGGGGCCTGTGCTTGGCAAGAGTCCCTCTTCGAGGGCTCTGATTTTGGGCTGTCAGTCCTTTGCAAGTAGATGTCCGAGTGGCCTGTGCTTGGCAAGAGTTCCTCTTCGAGGGCTCTGATTTTGGGCTGTCAGTCCTTTCCAAGTAGATGTCCGAGTGGCCTGTGCTTGGCAAGAGTCCCTCTTCGAGAGATCTGATTTTGGGCTTCTGGTCCTTTCCAAGTAGATGTCCGAGTGGCCTGTGCTTGGCAAGAGTTTCTCATATAGGGCTCTGATTTTGGGCTGTCGGTCCTTTCCAAGTAGATGTCCGAGTGGCCTGTGCTTGGCAAGAGTCCCTCTTAGAGAGATCTGATTTTGGGCTTCCAGTCCTTTCCAAGTAGATGTCCGAGTGGCCTGTGCTTGGCAAGAGTTTCTCATAGAGGGCTCTCATTTTGGGCTGTCAGCCCTTTCCAAGTAGATGTCCGAGTGGCCTGTGCTTGGAAAGAGTCCCTCTTCGAGGGCTCTGATTTTGGGCTGTCAGTCCTTTCCAAGTAGATGTCCGAGTGGCCTGTGCTTGGCAAGAGTCCCTCTTCGAGGGCTCTGATTTTGCGCTGTCAGTCCTTTCCAAGTAGATGCCCGAGTGGCCTGTGCTTGGCAAGAGTTTCTCATAGAGGGCTCTCATAATGGGCTTCCAGCCCTTTCCAAGTAGATGTCCGAGTGGCCTGTGCTTGGCAAGAGTTCCTCTTCGAGGGCTCTGATTTTGGGCTGTCAGTCCTTTTCAAGTAGATGTCCGAGTGGCCTGTGCTTGGCAGGAGTCCCTCTTCGAGGGCTCTGATTTTGGGCTTTCAGTCCTTTCCAAGTAGATATCCGAGTGACCTGTGCTTGGCAAGAGTATCTCTTTTAGAGCTCTGATTTTGGACTTCCTGTCCGTTCCAAGTAGATCTCCGAGTGGTCTGTGCTTGGCCAGAGTTTCTCATAGAGGGCTCTCATTTTGGGCTGTCAGTCCTTTCCAAGTAGATGTCCGAGTGGCCTGTGCTTGGCAAGAGTTCCTCTTCGAGGACTCTTATTTTGGGCTGTCAGTCCTTTCCAAGTAGATGTCCGAGTGGCCTGTGCTTGGCAAGAGTCCCTCTTCGAGGGCTCTATTTTGGGCTGTCAGTCCTTTCCAAGTAGATATCCGAGTGACCTGTGCTTGGCAAGAGTATCTCTTTTAGAGCTCTGATTTTGGACTTCCTGTCCTTTCCAAGTAGATGTCCGAGTGGTCTGTGCTTGGCAAGAGTTTCTCATACAGGGCTCTCATTTTGGGCTGTCAGTCCTTTCCAAGTAGATGTCCGAGTGGCCTGTGCTTGGCAAGAGTCCCTCTTCGAGAGATCTGATTTTGAGCTTCTGGTCCTTTCCAAGTAGATGTCCGAGTGGTCTGTGCTTGGCAAGAGTTTCTCATAGAGGGCTCTGATTTTGGGCTGTCGATTTTTCCAAGTAGATGTCCGAGTGGCCTGTGCTTGGCAAGAGTTCCTCTTCGAGGGCTCTGATTTTGGGCTGTCAGTCCTTTTCAAGTAGATGTCCGAGTGGCCTGTGCTTGGCAGGAGTCCCTCTTCGAGGGCTCTGATTTTGGGCTTTCAGTCCTTTCCAAGTAGATATCCGAGTGACCTGTGCTTGGCAAGAGTATCTCTTTTAGAGCTCTGATTTTGGACTTCCTGTCCGTTCCAAGTAGATCTCCGAGTGGTCTGTGCTTGGCCAGAGTTTCTCATAGAGGGCTCTCATTTTGGGCTGTCAGTCCTTTCCAAGTAGATGTCCGAGTGGCCTGTGCTTGGCAAGAGTTCCTCTTCGAGGACTCTTATTTTGGGCTGTCAGTCCTTTCCAAGTAGATGTCCGAGTGGCCTGTGCTTGGCAAGAGTCCCTCTTCGAGGGCTCTATTTTGGGCTGTCAGTCCTTTCCAAGTAGATATCCGAGTGACCTGTGCTTGGCAAGAGTATCTCTTTTAGAGCTCTGATTTTGGACTTCCTGTCCTTTCCAAGTAGATGTCCGAGTGGTCTGTGCTTGGCAAGAGTTTCTCATACAGGGCTCTCATTTTGGGCTGTCAGTCCTTTCCAAGTAGATGTCCGAGTGGCCTGTGCTTGGCAAGAGTCCCTCTTCGAGAGATCTGATTTTGAGCTTCTGGTCCTTTCCAAGTAGATGTCCGAGTGGTCTGTGCTTGGCAAGAGTTTCTCATAGAGGGCTCTGATTTTGGGCTGTCGATTTTTCCAAGTAGATGTCCGAGTGGCCTGTGCTTGGCAAGAGACCCTCTTCGAGGGCTCTGATTTTGGGCTGTCAGTCCTTTCCAAGTAGATGTCCGAGTGGCCTGTGCTTGGCAAGAGTTTCTCATAGAGGGCTCTCATTTTGGGTTGTCAGTCCTTTCCAAGTAGATGTCCGAGTGGCCTGTGCTTGGCAAGAGTCCCTCTTCGAGGGCTCTGATTTTGGGCTTCCAGTCCTTTCCAAGTAGATGTCCGAGTGGCCTGTGCTTGGCAAGAGTATCTCTTCGAGGTCTCTGATTTTGGGCTGTCAGTCCTTTCCAAGTAGATGTCCGAGTGGCCTGTGCTTGGCAAGAGTTCCTCTTCGAGGGCTCTAATTTTGGGCTGTCAGTCCTTTCCAAGTAGATGTCCGAGTGGCCTGTGCTTGGCAAGAGTCCCTCTTCGAGAGATCTGATTTTGGGCTTCCAGTCCTTTCCAAGTAGATGTCCGAGTGGCCTGTGCTTGGCAAGAGTTTCTCATAGAGGGCTCTCATTTTGGGCTGTCAGTCCTTTCCAAGTAGATATCCGAGTGGCCTGTGCTTGGCAAGAGTATCTCTTTTAGAGCTCTGATTTTGGACTTCCTGTCCTTTCCAAGTAGATGTCCGAGTGGTCTGTGCTTGGCAAGAGATTCTCTTACAGGGCTCTGATTTTGGGCTGTCAGCCCTTTCCAAGTAGATGTCCGAGTGGCCTGTGCTTGGCAAGAGTTTCTCATAGAGGGCTCTCATTTTGGGCTGTCAGTCCTTTCCAAGTAGATTTCCGAGTGGCCTGTGCTTGGCAAGAGTATCTCTTCGAGGTCTCTGATTTTGGGCTGTCAGTCCTTTCCAAGTAGATGTCCGAGTGGCCTGTGCTTGGAAAGAGTTCCTCTTCGAGGGCTCTAATTTTGGGCTGTCAGTCCTTTCCAAGTAGATGTCCGAGTGTCCTGTGCTTGGCAAGAATCCCTCTTCGAGGGCTCTGATTTTGGGCTGTCGGTCCTTTCGAAGTAGATGTCCGAGTGGCCTGTGCTTGGCAAGAGACCCTCTTCGAGGGCTCTGATTTTGGGCTGTCAGTCCTTTCCAAGTAGATGTCTGAGTGGCCTGTGCTTGGCAAGAGTCCCTCTTCGAGGGCTCTGATTTTGGGCTGTCAGTCCTTTCCAAGTAGATGCCCGAGTGGCCTGTGCTTGGCAAGAGTTTCTCATAGAGGGCTCTGATTTTGGGCTGTCGGTCCTTTCCAAGTAGATGTCCGAGTGGCCTGTGCTTGGCAAGAGTCCCTCTTAGAGAGATCTGATTTTGGGCTTCCAGTCCTTTCCAAGTAGATGTCCGAGTGGCCTGTGCTTGGCAAGAGTTTCTCATAGAGGGCTCTCATTTTGGGCTGTCAGTCCTTTCCAAGTAGATGTCCGAGTGGCCTGTGCTTGGCAAGAGTCCCTCTTCGAGGGCTCTGATTTTGGGCTGTCAGTCCTTTCCAAGTAGATGTCCGAGTGGCCTGTGCTTGGCAAGAGTCCCTCTTCGAGGGCTCTGATTTTGGGCTGTCAGTCCTTTCCAAGTAGATGCCCGAGTGGCCTGTGCTTGGCAAGAGTTTCTCATCGAGGGCTCTCATATTGGGCTTCCAGCCCTTTCCAAGTAGATGTCCGAGTGGCCTGTGCTTGGCAAGAGTCCCTCTTCGAGGGCTCTGATTTTATGCTGGCAGTCCTTTCCAAGATGATGTCCGAGTAGCCTGTGCGTTGCAAGAATCTCTCTTCTAGGGCTCTTATTTTGGGCAGTCAGTTTTTTTTTAAGTAGATGTCCGAGTGGCCTGTGCTTGGGAAGAATTTTTTTTTCGAGGGCTCTGATTTTGGGCTTCCAGTCCTTTCCAGATAGATGTCCGAGTGGCCTGTGCTTGGCAAGACTATCTCTTTTAGGGCTCTGATTTTGGGCTATCACTCCTTTTCAGTCCTCAGCACGGGGATGGCTCACCAGGTCTTCATGAGTGCTGATCCTTTCTTCTTCTGAGAGGAGTCTTCTGTAGCAACAAATCGTGGAATCTCCTCGAGTAGCCTCTGCAGAGTATTTCTCATAGAGGGCTCTGATTTTGGGCTTCCAGTCCTTTCCAAGTAGATGTCCGAGTGGCCTGTGCTTAGCAAGAGTTCCTCTTTGAGGGCTCTGATTTTGGGCTGTCAGTCCTTTTCAAGTAGATGTCCGAGTGGCCTGTGCTTGGCAGGAGTCCCTCTTCGAGGGCTCTGATTTTGGGCTTTCAGTCCTTTCCAAGTAGATATCCGAGTGACCTGTGCTTGGCAAGAGTATCTCTTTTAGAGCTCTGATTTTGGACTTCCTGTCCGTTCCAAGTAGATGTCCGAGTGGTCTGTGCTTGGCAAGAGTTTCTCATAGAGGGCTCTCATTTTGGGCTGTCAGTCCTTTCCAAGTAGATGTCCGAGTGGCCTGTGCTTGGCAAGAGTTTCTCTTAGATGGTTCTGATTTTATGCTTGCAGTCCTTTCCAAGATGATGTCCGAGTGGACTGTGCTTGGCAAGAGTTCCTCTTCGAGGGCTCTGATTTTGGGCTGTCAGTCCTTTTCAAGTAGATGTCCGAGTGGCCTGTGCTTGGGAAGAATGTTTTTTCGAGGGCTCTGATTTTGGGCTTCCAGTCCTTTCCAAGTAGATGTCCGAGTGGCCTGTGCTTGGCAAGACTATCTCTTTAGGTCTCTGATTTTGGGCTATCACTCCTTGACAGTCCTCAGCACGGGGATGGCTCACCAGGTCTTCATGAGTGCTGATCCTTTCTTCTTCTGAGAGGAGTCTTCTGTAGCAACAAATCGTGGAATCTCCTCGAGTAGCCTCTGCAGAGTATCAGGTCCTTTGTAGTACAGGTGAACAGGGTAGAAACTACAGATTGGATGGAAGAAGATACACGTCACGATGAAAACCGATGGAGACTTAGTGTTGAGCAAATATGCCTTTATGGAAGATGTATGCTGCTCGAATTAGGTAAGCTATTTACTGCACTATTATAACGCATTGTACCATTTTTAAATATGTATGTTGGTATCAGTTCCACAGGTTGTCGCGTTCGCTATATTTAAAATTTCACATTTACAGGGACCGGAAACGCTACAACATGTACTAAACTACGAATATCTCCTAGAACCTTCTGTTGTCTTCCTTGTCCGAAGATCTTCCATACGTTAGTATTGTCTTCTTAAGTCCGGCTTGGTCATCAGGTTTGACACAGGCCATCTGGTTCGTCGTAGGTCATCCGATTCCACCAAGATCTTCTTTTAAGGACTAGGCGATCAACAGCAAGGTAAGAATTAGTTTTTACTAAACTATGGATTGTAATTGTTGATCTATAAAACAATCTTAAGACCGATTGTCACGTACGCTGGTGAAACGTGGGTCCTGGCCCTGGAATGCGAGAAGATGCTGCAGATCTGGGAGAGGAAGGTACTTCGGCATATATTTGGGCCAGTATGTAACGAAGGCCAATGGAGGTCAAGAAATAATAGAGAGCTTCGGGAACTGTACAATGAACTAGACCTAGTCACCTATGTCAAATCAACCCGTATGGGATGGCTTGGGCACGTGGAGAGAATGAGAGAAGATAGGTACCCGAAGAAACTATTATATGGCAAACCAGGAGGCAGAAGAGGAAGAGGAAGGCCCAGGTTGCGATGGCTGGGTGATGTGGAGGACGATCTGCAGAGGATGGGAATCGGACAATGGAGAGGTCGAGCTGCTGACAGGGAAGACTGGAGAGGCGTTGTTGTGGAGGCCAGGGCCTCAGGGGGAAGAAGAAGAAGAAGAAGAATGGATTTTAATGGTTATGAAAAGTGCACAGGAGGGGAGGTTTTTTTAATCATCTCAAATAGGAGACTAAAAATATCCAAATTTAAGTAATGATTGATAGCGGAGAATTAACCAATAACCTTGATTTTATAATTTTAAGGATTGTTCAATTGTTGAATAATAATAAAACATTTACTTATAACATTTAAACTGCTGAAGATCTTTAGTTTCTTGTCATTGTATTTTTTTAAGGTTTATTTTATTTTTTCAGGACGAAGAAGATATGAAGCAGTCTTCCTAGCCAGCAGCCTTCGGAGCCAGCAGCCTCTGCACCTCGTAGATCTTCAAGACTCCGAAGCCATCACACCCCTCTTAGGGTGCCAAGTCAGTGGAACAAGTTCTAAGCATGCACTGTGGCCCAGTCGAACAATATTAAACTATTAAAGGATCAATTAAAAAAAATGAATTGACTATTTGATTAATTTTTTTTATTACTTTACATGAATTATAGCTTCATTATAAGTATTAGAACTTTAAAGTTTATAACTTGGCTTTAAATTATTATAACTTTATTGTTATGAATTATCTATAACTTGCAAAATTGTTTTTGATCTTGGCCACAGTCCTGCCCACTTTGGATATTGCATGTTGCATGTTGCATGTTTGTTTTTTCACACACGTACACTCCCAAGGAACATAACAACATACGACACAATATTACTTTTATTATTTTTTAAACACAGTAATATAAATTTCAATGAAATCATTCAAATATTTAATTACATATAAATATTCATTTTTTATAATAATTTTAAAGCTTTTGATTTCTTATAATTTGTATTAAATCTATTAAATTTTTGATAGATTCAAATTAAATTCATTACTTATTAAATTAATTTTTCATTTGCTTATCATTCATTATTTATTAATTTAATTTAAAACTTTTTTAACAGTAAATTTATTATTGCATAAATATATTATTTAAAATTTAGGATAGTAAATATAGGACACAAGTTAGGTAGGCTAGGTCACATCCTTAGTGGGCAGTATTTTTGCATGATGCATGAGCATGAAATATATTTTTTAGCGACCTCCTCTCACATTACACACCACAACACAACACTTTTTCAACTTTTTTTATTAAATTTAATTTTTTTAAAATGTACTTTATTAAAAGTTAATTTAAATTTTATACCAATCACTTTCATAGAATCATTAAATTCACTGAGCAGATTAGAATTTTTTAAATAGACCAAATTTTCAATTAATCATAGATATTTAACTAGAATTTGATATACATCTTAACTTATTAAATTTAATGCTTTCATTCATTTTTATTGAAGTAATAAAGTCATTATTATATTAATTTAAATTCAATTACAAATATACTACTTTAATGTGAGAGTTGAGGATCTTCAAGACTACAGCAGCTCCTCTCTCATTACACACCACAACACTTTTTCAACATTAGTGAATTTTTAATTAAATTTTTTTTAAATTTAAAAATGTTTCAAGTTTTGAAAGTATTTTTAGATTGATAAAATTTGATTATAAAATATTAATTTTCATTCATTCATATAAATATTATTATTTTTTAAATATTCAAAAGTACATTAATATAAATTAAAATTTCATATTGAGTAGAGTATTTCATATTATTACATAGCTATATTTGATTTTTTATCGTTAAGTAAATAGTGAAATCCTTACACTTTAGGTTTAGGTATACATGAGAGTTGAGAGCAAGATCTTCGCAAAAGTGAGTAATACTATTGCATGAAGTAGTGTTTTGTTTGTATTATTATATTTATGTATGTAATATTTTATTATATACCCAGACCACCTTCAAAGTTGAAGGGGTGTCTAGGGCTTGTTATTTATGACATGTAATTTAGGTTTATTCGTCGAATGTAGGTCTGTTCGTCGAATTTAGGTACATTCGCCAATTTAAGGTTTAGTAATAAAATTGGGTTTACTCGTCGAATTTAGGTTTATTCCTCCCGTTACCCAAAGTTTCTTCCTACGTCAAATGCTAGGTAGGATTGTGGACTAGGCCTACCGGGGATACCACATTAAAAAAAACGCACCCCAAGCACTCTACCTCAGCGGTGGTGTGGAAAAGAGTGCATTATTGAATTTTTATTTGTTTGATTTAGTTACTTATTGATTTTTCAATATTTGATGAAATTTATAGGCTAGCTTATAATTATTATTATAGCTGCAGCCATCCTTTAATTTATGTAGTAAAATCAATGCGATAAATTTTTCAACTTTAATATTATATCAAAAGAATTAATTAGTCTCAGTCAGGTCTTATCTCCGATACCGCACAGTTATCTATAATTTTGTATCGTTGTTCATTATTCCCCAGGTTCAAAATGCAGATGATTTTTATATCGCAATTATTGAATAGTGTTTTTTCTATCATGGTTCTCGTAATAGAGAAGTCTAATGCGCCTATAAATTATGCTATTTTTCAACTATTCATTGCAATAAAATCCTTGCAATAGAATTTCTATGAAAAATATGTAATATATTATTTTTATGTTTCAATTACATATTATTGAAAAGTGTTCTCAGGGCAGGGTCTTTGCATGAGGCCTTGATGGTGAGTAACGACACCAAGAACCCGAGTTCAGTACACCATGCACCCTCACCAGAACAGTACACTGAAACAGCACTCTTCACTCAACCACATTATACAGACAAAGGTCACTTACAGTACACACTCTAGGGTCACCTCCCCTAGATAGCCGTCCCGGATGGGAGAGCAGGCCTGCAGGCTCTGAGGTGGCATCCCCACCAGCAGGCTAGGCTACGGAGATAGGGTTGATGGCCTCCCTATCTCAATACCAATCACCACCATTTTAATTAATGTTTCTACAATTTTTTTTTTTATTATAATGACGGCAATATTTTTCAGGTACAAGAACTGTAGAGTCTGCTGCGGAGGTACTAGAGGGAACCTCAACGTTGATGAAGTAAGACATGAAGTAGCTATACGAATTGGCTTGATGTTTAACATGACTATGCTGCTGAGAAAAAGATGATGATGATGACCAAGTCGGGTAAGTGAATATACTTTAACAATAAACAATTCATTTATATTTCATTTAAAATGAATTAATTATGCTTTATTTTATTATTTTCTTTTTCTTTTTTCATATTTAGAGCAAGCCCGCATGCTGTTCTGGAATGGTTGTAAGATAGAAGTCATGTTCAGAAGCTTATCCTTGGAATCTAAAAGACTGAAGCAAACTTGTACTGCAGAGGGCTTGGTATTCTGCAGAACAACTGTAAAGAGATTCCACAATTGGCTCAACGGTGGAAGACTCCTCCCAGGGGACGGAACGATACGCTCTCTGGAGGATCCGGCAGGCCACCTTCTGAAGCTCTGCTCTCTCCCTCGCGAGTTATTGAGGCGTTCTTGGTCTTGCAGGGTAGTCGAAAGGAAGCGAGCCCAGAACTTCTGTGTTCGGCTCATCTCGGAACAGATCCATAGCCATCGGGGTCCTCCAAGTCCTCAACTTCCAGCGGACTCTTCCCTCCGGCTCTTTTCTCTTTTTTCGAGATTTTCCTTACTTCTAGCTTACCCAATCTGTCGAGGCTACTTCTAATCGTTGAGATGTTTCATTATAATGGAAGATTCGAAAGAAGGGGAGATCGAAGTATTCCGAGGTTTGTCCTGTTTGGGAACTTGAATCGTCTTATTGAAGCGGTGTTTTTAAATCCACTCTAAGTTTAGCTGCATCTGCCCAGTTTTAGTTATACATAATTTATATAAATTAGCAGATGCTTTTATAAAATGAATATTGTGGAAATCAATATATATATATATATATATAATTTCTTGTATAATTTGCTACAATTCACCAAATAATAATGCTGTACCAATAGACCAGTCTCAAATTAAAAACAATTATACAAATTTAAATATATCTGTGGAGAATCATAATTTACAATGAAAGAAAAAATGTATAAAAAACTTCCAACAATTATATATAATAAAACCCCTAAACTTTTAGAGTTGTTCAAAGCCTTGTACCCAGCCCGACATTGGTTTTTATTAGTTGCAGTTCAACGCCTCATTTTTTCAGGAGCTAAAGGAAATCAAACCAAGTTAGATATAGTAGAGAGATATTAAATTTGAGGGATAATTTGGTTTGGTTTTTTGCTGGTGCCTGAGGATGGGGTTTTGTCCTATACACTAATGGTTAAAAAGCCAATGATTTTGATAACTTACATAGTTATATTAATTATTACATAATTTTTTAACTCTAATTGGCTATAGGCCTTTAGCCACTGAATTTTAAAATCGCGACGGCTCGGTTAAAAAAAACTTAATTTTTCTTAATCAAGGATTTTCTCAGTTCTTTTTTAAAAACCGAAATTTGCAGAAAATTTATTTAGGTTCATCAAATTTCTGTCCCAACTTTATTCAGTTGAGCGATGTTCTTCCTGGATGACCATGACGCGAAAATCGCTCAGCTAGTGACATCGCTTTGATAGCACAGTTCGGATTCCCTTGAATATCTCGATCCATTCTTCTTTCGATTCATCCGTTACAGCGGAATAGCTTTTCGAGTTGGAGTGGCTTCCAGAGGAATGGTCGGTTAGGGGAGAAGAAAATTCGGGAAAGGGGGAGCGGCGCCAGTTGAAGTGTTCTGAAGAGGTTGTGGACTCAAAGGACGTCGGTGACGTTGGATCCATTCCCTGCATGGGCCGAATTGCGGAGGGTTGGGTTCGAATCCCTTCAACCACCCCGCAAGAGTGAGGGCTTATCACTGCTTACAGGGGATGAGACAGACTTCAGAAGGTGGCACGCCAGGTCCTCAGGAGTGCGGATCGTTTCTTCTCCCGAGAGGAGTCTTCTGTCAGCGAGTAAATCGCGGACTCTCCTCGAGTAGCCTCCGCAGATATAGATAGGCAGATGACTGGTAAGCTCTCTGCTAAACTATACTGTACAATTATAACGCAATGTATCATTTTTAAATATTTATATTGTTATCAGTTCTCCAGGTTGCTGCGTTCACTATATTTAAAATTTCGAATTTACAGGGACCGGAAATGCTACAACAACATTTATCAAACTACAAATATCTCCTAGACCATTCTATTGTCTTCCCTGTCCGAAGATCTTCCAAACGTTAGTAATGTCTTCTCAAGTCAGGCTTGCTCAGGTTCAATGCACGCCATCTGGTTGGACGTAGGTCATCTGATTCTAGAAGACCTTCTTGTAAGGACTAGGCCATCATCAGCAAGATTAGAATTAGTTTTTACTAAACTATGCATTTTAATAGTTATGAAAAGTCCACAGGCGTCAAGCCTTGTCTTAATCATTTCCATTAGGAGACTAAAAATATCCAAATTTAAGCAATGATTGATAGGAGAGAAATAACCAATAACCTTGATTTTATAATTGTAAGGAATGATTAATTGTTAAATAACAATAAAGCATTTACGTATAACAAATAAACTGCTAAGGATTGTATACAACTTTTAATGTTTGCGTACTATTTCTTGTCATTGTATTTAATAAAATTTATTTTATTTTTTCAGGAAGAAGATATGAAGTAAAAGTCCAAGTGGTTGGCAAGAGTCCCTCTCCGAGGGCTCTGAATTTGGGCTTTCAGTCCTTTCCAAGTAGATGTCCGAGTGGCCTGTGCTTGGCAAGAGTATCTCTTCGAGGTCTCTGATTTTGGGCTGTCAGTCCTTTCCAAGTAGATGTCCGAGTGGCCTGTGCTTGGCAAGAGTTCCTCTTCGAGGGCTCTGATTTTGGGCTGTCGGTCCTTTCCAAGTAGATGTCCGAGTGGCCTGTGCTTGGCAAGAGTATCTCTTCGAGGTCTCTGATTTTGGGCTGTCAGTCCTTTCCAAGTAGATGTCCGAGTGGCCTGTGCTTGGCAAGAGTTCCTCTTCGAGGGCTCTGATTTTGGGCTGTCAGTCCTTTTCAAGTAGATGTCCGAGTGGCCTGTGCTTGGCAAGAGTATCTCTTCGAGGTCTCTGATTTTGGGCTGTCAGTCCTTTCCAAGTAGATGTCCGAGTGGCCTGTGCTTGGCAAGAGTATCTCTTCGAGGTCTCTGATTGTGGGCTGTCAGTCCTTTTCAAGTAGATGTCCGAGTGGCCTGTGCTTGGCAAGAGTCCCTCTTCGAGGGCTCTGATTTTGGGCAGTCAGTCCTTTCCAAGTAGATGTCCGAGTGGCCTGTGCTTGGCAAGAGTCCCTCTTCGAGGGCTCTGATTTTGGGCTGTCAGTCCTTTCCAAGTAGATATCCGAGTGACCTGTGCTTGGCAAGAGTATCTCTTTTAGAGCTCTGATTTTGGACTTCCTGTCCTTTCCAAGTAGATGTCCGAGTGGTCTGTGCTTGGCAAGAGTTTCTCATACAGGGCTCTGATTTTGGGCTGTCAGTCCTTTCCAAGTAGATGTCCGAGTGGCCTGTGCTTGGCAAGAGTCCCTCTTCGAGAGATCTGATTTTATGCTGGCAGTCCTTTCCAAGATGATGTCCGAGTCGACTGTGCTTTGCAAGAATCTCTCTTCTAGGGCTCTGATTTTGGACTTCCTGTCCTTTCCAAGTAGATGTCCGAGTGGTCTGTGCTTGGCAAGAGTTTCTCATAGAGGGCTCTCATTTTGGGCTGTCAGTCCTTTCCAAGTAGATGTCCGAGTGGCCTGTGCTTGGCAAGAGTTTCTCATAGAGGGCTCTGATTTTGGGCTGTCGGTCCTTTCCAAGTAGATGTCCGAGTGGCCTGTGCTTGGCAAGAGTCCCTCTTCGAGGGCTCTGATTTTGGGCTGTCAGTCCTTTTCAAGTAGATATCCGAGTGACCTGTGCTTGGCAAGAGTATCTCTTTTAGAGCTCTGATTTTGGACTTCCTGTCCTTTCCAAGTAGATGTCCGAGTGGTCTGTGCTTGGCAAGAGTTTCTCATACAGGGCTCTGATTTTGGGCTGTCAGTCCTTTCCAAGTAGATGTCCGAGTGGCCTGTGCTTGGCAAGAGTCCCTCTTCGAGAGATCTGATTTTGGGCTTCCGGTCCTTTCCAAGTAGATGTCCGAGTGGCCTGTGCTTGGCAAGAGTTTCTCTTAGATGGTTCTGATTTTATGCTGGCAGTCCTTTCCAAGATGATGTCCGAGTCGCCTGTGCTTTGCAAGAATCTCTCTTCTAGGGCTCTGATTTTGGACTTCCTGTCCTTTCCAAGTAGATGTCCGAGTGGTCTGGGCTTGGCAAGAGTTTCTCATAGAGGGCTCTCATTTTGGGCTGTCAGTCCTTTCCAAGTAGATGTCCGAGTGGCCTGTGCTTGGCAAGAGTTTCTCATAGAGGGTTCTGATTTTGGGCTGTCGGTTCTTTCCAAGTAGATGTCCGAGTGGCCTGTGCTTGGCAAGAGTCCCTCTTCGAGAGATCTGATTTTGGGCTTCCAGTCCTTTCCAAGTAGATGTCCGAGTGGCCTGTGCTTGGCAAGAGTATCTCTTTTAGAGCTCTGATTTTGGACTTCCTGTCCTTTCCAAGTAGATGTCCGAGTGGTCTGTTCTTGGCAAGAGTTTCTCATAGAGGGCTCTGATTTTGGGCTGTCGGTCCTTTCCAAGTAGATGTCCGAGTGGCCTGTGCTTGGCAAGAGTCCCTCTTCGAGGGCTCTGATTTTGGGCTGTCAGTCCTTTCCAAGTAGATGTCCGAGTGGCCTGTGCTTGGCAAGAGTCCCTCTTCGAGGGCTCTGATTTTGGGCTGTCAGTCCTTTCCAAGTAGATGCCCGAGTGGCCTGTGCTTGGCAAGAGTTTCTCATAGAGGGCTCTCATATTGGGCTCCCAGCCCTTTCCAAGTAGATGTCCGAGTGGCCTAAGCTTAGCAAGAGTCCCTCTTCCAGGGCTCTTATTTTGGGCTGTCAGTCCTTTCCAAGTAGATGTCCGAGTGGCCTGTGCTAGGCAAGAGTCCCTCTTCGAGGGCTCTTATTTTGGGCTGTCAGTCCTTTCCAAGTAGATGTCTGAGTTGCCTGTGCTTGGCAAGAGTCCCTCTTCGAGGGCTTTGATTTTGGGCTGTCAGTCCTTTCCAAGTAGATGTCCGAGTGGCCTGTGCTTGGCAAGAGTCCCTCTTCGAGGGCTCTGATTTTGGGCTGTCAGTCCTTTCCAAATAGATGCCTGAGTGTCCTGTGCTTGGCATGAGTTTCTCATAGAGGGCTCTGATTTTGGGCTGTCAGTCCTTTCCAAGTAGATGTCCGAGTGGTCTGTGCTTGGCAAGAGTTTCTCATAGAGGGCTCTGATTTTGGGCTGTCGGTCCTTTCCAAGTAGATGTCCGAGTGGCCTGTGCTTGGCAAGAGTCCCTCTTTGAGGGCTCTGATTTTGGGCTGTCAGTCCTTTCCAAGTAGATGTCCGAGTGGCCCGTGCTTGGCAAGAGTCCCTCTTCGAGGGCTCTGATTTTGGGCTGTCAGTCCTTTCCAAGTAGATGCCCGAGTGGCCTGTGCTTGGCAAGAGTTTCTCATAGAGGGCTCTCATATTGGGCTTCCAGCCCTTTCCAAGTAGATGTCCGAGTGGCCTGTGCTTGGCAAGAGTCCCTCTTCGAGGGCTCTTATTTTGGGCTGTCAGTCCTTTCCAAGTAGATGTCCGAGTGGCCTGTGCTTGGCAAGAGTTTCTCATAGAGGGCTCTCATTTTGGGCTGTCAGTCCTTTCCAAGTAGATGTCCGAGTGGTCTGTGCTTGGCAAGAGTTTCTCATAGAGGGCTCTCATTTTGGGCTGTCAGTCCTTTCCAAGTAGATGTCCGAGTTGCCTGTGCTTGGCAAGAGTTTCTCATAGAGGGCTCTGATTTTGGGCTGTCGGTCCTTTCCAAGTAGATGTCCGAGTGGCCTGTGCTTGGCAAGAGTCCCTCTTCGAGAGATCTGATTTTGGGCTTCCGGTCCTTTCCAAGTAGATGTCCGAGTGGCCTGTGCTTGGCAAGAGTTTCTCTTAGATGGTTCTGATTTTATGCTGGCAGTCCTTTCCAAGATGATGTCCGAGTCGCCTGTGCTTTGGAAGAATCTCTCTTCTAGGGCTCTGATTTTGGACTTCCTGTCCTTTCCAAGTAGATGTCCGAGTGGTCTGTGCTTGGCAAGAGTTTCTCATAGAGGGCTCTCATTTTGGGCTGTCAGTCCTTTCCAAGTAGATGTCCGAGTGGCCTGTGCTTGGCAAGAGTTTCTCATAGAGGGCTCTGATTTTGGGCTGTCGGTTCTTTCCAAGTAGATGTCCGAGTGGCCTGTGCTTGGCAAGAGTCCCTCTTCGAGAGATCTGATTTTGGGCTTCCAGTCCTTTCCAAGTAGATGTCCGAGTGGCCTGTGCTTGGCAAGAGTATCTCTTTTAGAGCTCTGATTTTGGACTTCCTGTCCTTTCCAAGTAGATGTCCGAGTGGTCTGTTCTTGGCAAGAGTTTCTCATACAGGGCTCTGATTTTGGGCTGTCGGTCCTTTCCAAGTAGATGTCCGAGTGGCCTGTGCTTGGCAAGAGTCCCTCTTCGAGGGCTCTGATTTTGGGCTGTCAGTCCTTTCCAAGTAGATGTCCGAGTGGCCTGTGCTTGGCAAGAGTCCCTCTTCGAGGGCTCTGATTTTGGGCTGTCAGTCCTTTCCAAGTAGATGTCCGAGTGGCCTGTGCTTGGCAAGAGTCCCTCTTCGAGGGCTCTTATTTTGGGCTGTCAGTACTTTCCAAGTAGATGTCTGAGTGGCCTGTGCTTGGCAAGAGTCCCTCTTCGAGGGCTTTGATTTTGGGCTGTCAGTCCTTTCCAAATAGATGCCTGAGTGTCCTGTGCTTGGCATGAGTTTCTCATAGAGGGCTCTGATTTTGGGCTGTCAGTCCTTTCCAAGTAGATGTCCGAGTGGTCTGTGCTTGGCAAGAGTTTCTCATAGAGGGCTCTGATTTTGGGCTGTCGGTCCTTTCCAAGTATATGTCCGAGTGGCCTGTGCTTAGCAAAAGTCCCTCTTCGAGGGCTCTGATTTTGGGCTGTCAGTCCTTTCCAAGTAGATGTCCGAGTGGCCCGTGCTTGGCAAGAGTCACTCTTCGAGGGCTCTGATTTTGGGCTGTCAGTCCTTTCCAAGTAGATGCCCGAGTGGCCTGTGCTTGGCAAGAGTTTCTCATAGAGGGCTCTCATATTGGGCTTCCAGCCCTTTCCAAGTAGATGTCCGAGTGGCCTGTGCTTGGCAAGAGTCCCTCTTCGAGGGCACTTATTTTGGGCTGTCAGTCCTTTCCAAGTAGATGTCCGAGTGGCCTGTGCTTGGCAAGAGTCCCTCTTCGAGGGCTCTGATTTTGGGCTGTCAGTCCTTTCCAAGTAGATGCCCGAGTGGCCTGTGCTTGGCAAGAGTTTCTCATAGAGGGCTCTCATATTGGGCTTCCAGCCCTTTCCAAGTAGATGTCCGAGTGGCCTGTGCTTGGCAAGAGTCCCTCTTCGAGGGCTCTGATTTTGGGCTGTCAGTCCTTTCCAAGTAGATGCCCGAGTGGCCTGTGCTTGGCAAGAGTTTCTCATATAGGGCTCTCATATTGGGCTTCCAGCCCTTTCCAAGTAGATGTCCGAGTGGCCTTTGCTTGGCAAGAGTCCCTCTTCGAGGGCTCTTATTTTGGGTTGTCAGTCCTTTCCAAGTAGATGTCCGAGTGGCCTGTGCTTGGCAAGAGTCCCTCTTCGAGGGCTCTTATTTTGGGCTGTCAGTCCTTTCCAAGTAGATGTCTGAGTGGCCTGTGCTTGGCAAGAGTCCCTCTTCGAGGGCTCTGATTTTGGGCTGTCATTCCTTTCCAAGTAGATGTCCGAGTGGCCTGTGCTTGGCAAGAGTTCCTCTTCGAGGGCTCTGATTTTGGGCTGTCAGTCCATTCCAAATAGATGCCCGAGTGTCCTGTGCTTGGCATGAGTATCTCTTTTAGAGCTCTGATTTTGGGCTTCCAGTCCTTTCCAGGTAGATGTCAGAGTGGTCTGTGCTTGGCAAGAGTTTCTCATACAGGGCTCTCATTTTGGGCTGTCAGTCCTTTCCAAGTAGATGTCCGAGTGGCCTGTGCTTGGCAAGAGTCCCTCTTAGAGAGATCTGATTTTGGGCTTCCAATCCTTTCCAAGTAGATATCCGAGTGGCCTGTGCTTGGCAAGAGTTTCTCATAGAGGGCTCTCATTTTGGGCTGTCAGCCCTTTCCAAGTAGATGTCCGAGTGGCCTGTGCTTGGCAAGAATCCCTCTTCGAGGGCTCTGATTTTGCGCTGTCAGTCCTTTCCAAGTAGATGCCCGAATGGCCTGTGCTTGGCAAGAGTTTCTCATAGAGGGCTCTCATATTGGGCTTCCAGCCCTTTCCAAGTAGATGTCCGAGTGGCCTGTGCTTGGCAAGAGTTCCTCCTCGAGGGCTCTGATTTTGGGCTGTCAGTCCTTTTCAAGTAGATGTCCGAGTGGCCTGTGCTTGGCAGGAGTCCCTCTTCGAGGGCTCTGATTTTGGGCTTTCAGTCCTTTCCAAGTAGATATCCGAGTGATCTGTGCTTGGCAAGAGTATCTCTTTTAGAGCTCTGATTTGGAATTCCTGTCCTTTCCAAGTAGATGTCCGAGTGGTCTGTGCTTGGCAAGAGTTTCTCATAGAGGGCTCTCATTTTGGGCTGTCAGTCCTTTCCAAGTAGATGTCCGAGTGGCCTGTGCTTGGCAAGAGTCCCTCTTCGAGAGATCTGATTCTGGGCTTCTGGTCCTTTCCAAGTAGATGTCCGAGTGGCCTGTGCTTGGCAAGAGTTTCTCTTAGATGGTTCTGATTTCATGCTGGCAGTCCTTTCCAAGATGATGTCCGATTCGCCTGTGCCTTGCAAGAATCTCTCTTCTAGGGCTCTTATTTTGGGCAGTCAGTTTTTTTTTAAGTAGATGTCCGAGTGGCCTGTGCTTGGGAAGAATTTTTTTTTCGAGAGATCTGATTTTGGGCTTCTGGTCCTTTCCAAGTAGATGTCCGAGTGGCCTGTGCTTGGCAAGAGTTTCTCATAGAGGGCTCTGATTTTCGGCTGTCGGTCCTTTCCAAGTAGATGTCCGAGTGGCCTGTGCTTGGCAAGAGTTTCTCATAGAGGGCTCTGATTTTGGGCTGTCGGTCCTTTCCAAGTATATGTCCGAGTGGCCTGTGCTTGGCAAGAGTCCCTCTTCGAGGGCTCTGATTTTGGGCTGTCAGTCCTTTCCAAGTAGATGTCCGAGTGGCCCGTGCTTGGCAAGAGTCCCTCTTCGAGGGCTCTGATTTTGGGCTGTCAGTCCTTTCCAAGTAGATGCCCGAGTGGCCTGTGCTTGGCAAGAGTTTCTCATAGAGGGCTCTCATATTGGGCTTCCAGCCCTTTCCAAGTAGATGTCCGAGTGGCCTGTGCTTGGCAAGAGTCCCTCTTCGAGGGCTCTTATTTTGGGCTGTCAGTCCTTTCCAAGTAGATGTCCGAGTGGCCTGTGCTTGGCAAGAGTCCCTCTTCGAGGGCTCTGATTTTGGGCTGTCAGTCCTTTCCAAGTAGATGCCCGAGTGGCCTGTGCTTGGCAAGAGTTTCTCATAGAGGGCTCTCATATTGGGCTTCCAGCCCTTTCCAAGTAGATGTCCGAGTGGCCTGTGCTTGGCAAGAGTCCCTCTTCGAGGGCTCTGATTTTGGGCTGTCAGTCCTTTCCAAGTAGATGCCCGAGTGGCCTGTGCTTGGCAAGAGTTTCTCATATAGGGCTCTCATATTGGGCTTCCAGCCCTTTCCAAGTAGATGTCCGAGTGGCCTTTGCTTGGCAAGAGTCCCTCTTCGAGGGCTCTTATTTTGGGTTGTCAGTCCTTTCCAAGTAGATGTCCGAGTGGCCTGTGCTTGGCAAGAGTCCCTCTTCGAGGGCTCTTATTTTGGGCTGTCAGTCCTTTCCAAGTAGATGTCTGAGTGGCCTGTGCTTGGCAAGAGTCCCTCTTCGAGGGCTCTGATTTTGGGCTGTCATTCCTTTCCAAGTAGATGTCCGAGTGGCCTGTGCTTGGCAAGAGTTCCTCTTCGAGGGCTCTGATTTTGGGCTGTCAGTCCATTCCAAATAGATGCCCGAGTGTCCTGTGCTTGGCATGAGTTTCTCATAGAGGGCTCTGATTTTGGGCTGTCAGTCCTTTTCAAGTAGATGTCCGAGTGGCCTGTGCTTGGCAAGAGTTAATCTTCGAGGGCTCTGATTTTGGGCTGTCAGTCCTTTTCAAGTAGATGTCCGAGTGGCCTGTGCTTGGCAGGAGTCCCTCTTCGAAGTCTCTGATTTTGGACTTTCAGTCCTTTCCAAGTAGATATCCGAGTGACCTGTGCTTGGCAAGAGTATCTCTTTTAGAGCTCTGATTTTGGGCTTCCAGTCCTTTCCAGGTAGATGTCAGAGTGGTCTGTGCTTGGCAAGAGTTTCTCATACAGGGCTCTCATTTTGGGCTGTCAGTCCTTTCCAAGTAGATGTCCGAGTGGCCTGTGCTTGGCAAGAGTCCCTCTTAGAGAGATCTGATTTTGGGCTTCCAGTCCTTTCCAAGTAGATATCCGAGTGGCCTGTGCTTGGCAAGAGTTTCTCATAGAGGGCTCTCATTTTGGGCTGTCAGCCCTTTCCAAGTAGATGTCCGAGTGGCCTGTGCTTGGCAAGAATCCCTCTTCGAGGGCTCTGATTTTGCGCTGTCAGTCCTTTCCAAGTAGATGCCCGAATGGCCTGTGCTTGGCAAGAGTTTCTCATAGAGGGCTCTCATATTGGGCTTCCAGCCCTTTCCAAGTAGATGTCCGAGTGGCCTGTGCTTGGCAAGAGTTCCTCTTCGAGGGCTCTGATTTTGGGCTGTCAGTCCTTTTCAAGTAGATGTCCGAGTGGCCTGTGCTTGGCAGGAGTCCCTCTTCGAGGGCTCTGATTTTGGGCTTTCAGTCCTTTCCAAGTAGATATCCGAGTGATCTGTGCTTGGCAAGAGTATCTCTTTTAGAGCTCTGATTTGGACTTCCTGTCCTTTCCAAGTAGATGTCCGAGTGGTCTGTGCTTGGCAAGAGTTTCTCATAGAGGGCTCTCATTTTGGGCTGTCAGTCCTTTCCAAGTAGATGTCCGAGTGGCCTGTGCTTGGCAAGAGTCCCTCTTCGAGAGATCTGATTCTGGGCTTCTGGTCCTTTCCAAGTAGATGTCCGAGTGGCCCGTGCTTGGCAAGAGTCCCTCTTCGAGGGCTCTTATTTTGGGTTGTCAGTCCTTTCCAAGTAGATGTCCGAGTGGCCTGTGCTTGGCAAGAGTCCCTCTTCGAGGGCTCTTATTTTGGGCTGTCAGTCCTTTCCAAGTAGATGTCTGAGTGGCCTGTGCTTGGCAAGAGTCCCTCTTCGAGGGCTCTGATTTTGGGCTGTCATTCCTTTCCAAGTAGATGTCCGAGTGGCCTGTGCTTGGCAAGAGTTCCTCTTCGAGGGCTCTGATTTTGGGCTGTCAGTCCATTCCAAATAGATGCCCGAGTGTCCTGTGCTTGGCATGAGTTTCTCATAGAGGGCTCTGATTTTGGGCTGTCAGTCCTTTTCAAGTAGATGTCCGAGTGGCCTGTGCTTGGCAAGAGTTAATCTTCGAGGGCTCTGATTTTGGGCTGTCAGTCCTTTTCAAGTAGATGTCCGAGTGGCCTGTGCTTGGCAGGAGTCCCTCTTCGAAGTCTCTGATTTTGGACTTTCAGTCCTTTCCAAGTAGATATCCGAGTGACCTGTGCTTGGCAAGAGTATCTCTTTTAGAGCTCTGATTTTGGGCTTCCAGTCCTTTCCAGGTAGATGTCAGAGTGGTCTGTGCTTGGCAAGAGTTTCTCATACAGGGCTCTCATTTTGGGCTGTCAGTCCTTTCCAAGTAGATGTCCGAGTGGCCTGTGCTTGGCAAGAGTCCCTCTTAGAGAGATCTGATTTTGGGCTTCCAGTCCTTTCCAAGTAGATATCCGAGTGGCCTGTGCTTGGCAAGAGTTTCTCATAGAGGGCTCTCATTTTGGGCTGTCAGCCCTTTCCAAGTAGATGTCCGAGTGGCCTGTGCTTGGCAAGAATCCCTCTTCGAGGGCTCTGATTTTGCGCTGTCAGTCCTTTCCAAGTAGATGCCCGAATGGCCTGTGCTTGGCAAGAGTTTCTCATAGAGGGCTCTCATATTGGGCTTCCAGCCCTTTCCAAGTAGATGTCCGAGTGGCCTGTGCTTGGCAAGAGTTCCTCTTCGAGGGCTCTGATTTTGGGCTGTCAGTCCTTTTCAAGTAGATGTCCGAGTGGCCTGTGCTTGGCAGGAGTCCCTCTTCGAGGGCTCTGATTTTGGGCTTTCAGTCCTTTCCAAGTAGATATCCGAGTGATCTGTGCTTGGCAAGAGTATCTCTTTTAGAGCTCTGATTTGGACTTCCTGTCCTTTCCAAGTAGATGTCCGAGTGGTCTGTGCTTGGCAAGAGTTTCTCATAGAGGGCTCTCATTTTGGGCTGTCAGTCCTTTCCAAGTAGATGTCCGAGTGGCCTGTGCTTGGCAAGAGTCCCTCTTCGAGAGATCTGATTCTGGGCTTCTGGTCCTTTCCAAGTAGATGTCCGAGTGGCCCGTGCTTGGCAAGAGTCCCTCTTCGAGGGCTCTGATTTTGGGCTGTCAGTCCTTTCCAAGTAGATGCCCGAGTGGCCTGTGCTTGGCAAGAGTTTCTCATATAGGGCTCTTATTTTGGGCAGTCAGTTTTTTTTTAAGTAGATGTCCGAGTGATCTGTACTTGGCAAGAGTATCTCTTTTAGAGCTCTGATTTGGACTTCCTGTCCTTTCCAAGTAGATGTCCGAGTGGTCTGTGCTTGGCAAGAGTTTCTCATAGAGGGCTCTCATTTTGGGCTGTCAGTCCTTTCCAAGTAGATGTCCGAGTGGCCTGTGCTTGGCAAGAGTCCCTCTTCGAGAGATCTGATTCTGGGCTTCTGGTCCTTTCCAAGTAGATGTCCGAGTGGCCTGTGCTTGGCAAGAGTTTCTCTTAGATGGTTCTGATTTCATGCTGGCAGTCCTTTCCAAGATGATGTCCGATTCGCCTGTGCCTTGCAAGAATCTCTCTTCTAGGGCTCTTATTTTGGGCAGTCAGTTTTTTTTTAAGTAGATGTCCGAGTGGCCTGTGCTTGGGAAGAATTTTTTTTTCGAGAGATCTGATTTTGGGCTTCTGGTCCTTTCCAAGTAGATGTCCGAGTGGCCTGTGCTTGGCAAGAGTTTCTCATAGAGGGCTCTGATTTTCGGCTGTCGGTCCTTTCCAAGTAGATGTCCGAGTGGCCTGTGCTTGGCAAGAGTCCCTCTTCGAGGGCTCTGATTTTGGGCTGTCAGTCCTTTCCAAGTAGATGTCCGAGTGGCCCGTGCTTGGCAAGAGTCCCTCTTCGAGGGCTCTGATTTTGGGCTGTCAGTCCTTTCCAAGTAGATGCCCGAGTGGCCTGTGCTTGGCAAGAGTTTCTCATAGAGGGCTCTCATATTGGGCTTCCAGCCCTTTCCAAGTAGATGTCCGAGTGGCCTGTGCTTGGCAAGAGTCCCTCTTCGAGGGCTCTTATTTTGGGCT
This sequence comes from Arma custos, assembly GCA_037127475.1. Classification (NCBI taxonomy): domain Eukaryota; kingdom Metazoa; phylum Arthropoda; class Insecta; order Hemiptera; family Pentatomidae; genus Arma; species Arma custos. Next base: position 72,328 of record JBBAGI010000159.1, on the reverse strand, counting down.
GTCAGTCCTTTCCAAGTAGATGTCCGAGTGACCTGTGCTTGGCAAGAGTTTCTCATAGAGGGCTCTCATTTTGGGCTGTCAGTCCTTTCCAAGTAGATGTCCGAGTGGTCTGTGCTTGGCAAGAGTTTCTCATAGAGGGCTCTCATTTTGGGCTGTCAGTCCTTTCCAAGTAGATGTCCGAGTGGCCTGTGCTTGGCAAGAGTTTCTCATAGAGGGCTCTGATTTTGGGCTGTCGGTCCTTTCCAAGTAGATGTCCGAGTGGCCTGTGCTTGGCAAGAGTCCCTCTTCGAGGGCTCTGATTTTGGGCTGTCAGTCCTTTTCAAGTAGATATCCGAGTGACCTGTGCTTGGCAAGAGTATCTCTTTTAGAGCTCTGATTTTGGACTTCCTGTCCTTTCCAAGTAGATGTCCGAGTGGTCTGTGCTTGGCAAGAGTTTCTCATACAGGGCTCTGATTTTGGGCTGTCAGTCCTTTCCAAGTAGATGTCCTAGTGGCCTGTGCTTGGCAAGAGTCCCTCTTCGAGAGATCTGATTTTGGGCTTCCGGTCCTTTCCAAGTAGATGTCCGAGTGGCCTGTGCTTGGCAAGAGTTTCTCTTAGATGGTTCTGATTTTATGCTGGCAGTCCTTTCCAAGATGATGGCCGAGTCGCCTGTGCTTTGCAAGAATCTCTCTTCTAGGGCTCTGATTTTGGACTTCCTGTCCTTTCCAAGTAGATGTCCGAGTGGTCTGTGCTTGGCAAGAGTTTCTCATAGAGGGCTCTCATTTTGGGCTGTCAGTCCTTTCCAAGTAGATGTCCGAGTGGCCTGTGCTTGGCAAGAGTATCTCTTTTAGAGCTCTGATTTTGGACTTCCTGTCCTTTCCAAGTAGATGTCCGAGTGGTCTGTTCTTGGCAAGAGTTTCTCATAGAGGGCTCTGATTTTGGGCTGTCGGTCCTTTCCAAGTAGATGTCCGAGTGGCCTGTGCTTGGCAAGAGTCCCTCTTCGAGGGCTCTGATTTTGGGCTATCAGTCCTTTCCAAGTAGATGTCCGAGTGGCCTGTGCTTGGCAAGAGTCCCTCTTCGAGGGCTCTGATTTTGGGCTGTCAGTCCTTTCCAAGTAGATGCCCGAGTGGCCTGTGCTTGGCAAGAGTTTCTCATAGAGGGCTCTCATATTGGGCTCCCAGCCCTTTCCAAGTAGATGTCCGAGTGGCCTGTGCTTGGCATGAGTTTCTCATAGAGGGCTCTGATTTTGGGCTGTCAGTCCTTTTCAAGTAGATGTCCGAGTGGCCTGTGCTTGGCAAGAGTTAATCTTCGAGGGCTCTGATTTTGGGCTGTCAGTCCTTTTCAAGTAGATGTCCGAGTGGCCTGTGCTTGGCAGGAGTCCCTCTTCGAAGTCTCTGATTTTGGACTTTCAGTCCTTTCCAAGTAGATATCCGAGTGACCTGTGCTTGGCAAGAGTATCTCTTTTAGAGCTCTGATTTTGGGCTTCCAGTCCTTTCCAGGTAGATGTCAGAGTGGTCTGTGCTTGGCAAGAGTTTCTCATACAGGGCTCTCATTTTGGGCTGTCAGTCCTTTCCAAGTAGATGTCCGAGTGGCCTGTGCTTGGCAAGAGTCCCTCTTAGAGAGATCTGATTTTGGGCTTCCAGTCCTTTCCAAGTAGATATCCGAGTGGCCTGTGCTTGGCAAGAGTTTCTCATAGAGGGCTCTCATTTTGGGCTGTCAGCCCTTTCCAAGTAGATGTCCGAGTGGCCTGTGCTTGGCAAGAATCCCTCTTCGAGGGCTCTGATTTTGCGCTGTCAGTCCTTTCCAAGTAGATGCCCGAATGGCCTGTGCTTGGCAAGAGTTTCTCATAGAGGGCTCTCATATTGGGCTTCCAGCCCTTTCCAAGTAGATGTCCGAGTGGCCTGTGCTTGGCAAGAGTTCCTCTTCGAGGGCTCTGATTTTGGGCTGTCAGTCCTTTTCAAGTAGATGTCCGAGTGGCCTGTGCTTGGCAGGAGTCCCTCTTCGAGGGCTCTGATTTTGGGCTTTCAGTCCTTTCCAAGTAGATATCCGAGTGATCTGTGCTTGGCAAGAGTATCTCTTTTAGAGCTCTGATTTGGACTTCCTGTCCTTTCCAAGTAGATGTCCGAGTGGTCTGTGCTTGGCAAGAGTTTCTCATAGAGGGCTCTCATTTTGGGCTGTCAGTCCTTTCCAAGTAGATGTCCGAGTGGCCTGTGCTTGGCAAGAGTCCCTCTTCGAGAGATCTGATTCTGGGCTTCTGGTCCTTTCCAAGTAGATGTCCGAGTGGCCCGTGCTTGGCAAGAGTCCCTCTTCGAGGGCTCTGATTTTGGGCTGTCAGTCCTTTCCAAGTAGATGCCCGAGTGGCCTGTGCTTGGCAAGAGTTTCTCATATAGGGCTCTTATTTTGGGCAGTCAGTTTTTTTTTAAGTAGATGTCCGAGTGATCTGTACTTGGCAAGAGTATCTCTTTTAGAGCTCTGATTTGGACTTCCTGTCCTTTCCAAGTAGATGTCCGAGTGGTCTGTGCTTGGCAAGAGTTTCTCATAGAGGGCTCTCATTTTGGGCTGTCAGTCCTTTCCAAGTAGATGTCCGAGTGGCCTGTGCTTGGCAAGAGTCCCTCTTCGAGAGATCTGATTCTGGGCTTCTGGTCCTTTCCAAGTAGATGTCCGAGTGGCCTGTGCTTGGCAAGAGTTTCTCTTAGATGGTTCTGATTTCATGCTGGCAGTCCTTTCCAAGATGATGTCCGATTCGCCTGTGCCTTGCAAGAATCTCTCTTCTAGGGCTCTTATTTTGGGCAGTCAGTTTTTTTTTAAGTAGATGTCCGAGTGGCCTGTGCTTGGGAAGAATTTTTTTTTCGAGAGATCTGATTTTGGGCTTCTGGTCCTTTCCAAGTAGATGTCCGAGTGGCCTGTGCTTGGCAAGAGTTTCTCATAGAGGGCTCTGATTTTCGGCTGTCGGTCCTTTCCAAGTAGATGTCCGAGTGGCCTGTGCTTGGCAAGAGTCCCTCTTCGAGGGCTCTGATTTTGGGCTGTCAGTCCTTTCCAAGTAGATGTCCGAGTGGCCCGTGCTTGGCAAGAGTCCCTCTTCGAGGGCTCTGATTTTGGGCTGTCAGTCCTTTCCAAGTAGATGCCCGAGTGGCCTGTGCTTGGCAAGAGTTTCTCATAGAGGGCTCTCATATTGGGCTTCCAGCCCTTTCCAAGTAGATGTCCGAGTGGCCTGTGCTTGGCAAGAGTCCCTCTTCGAGGGCTCTTATTTTGGGCTGTCAGTCCTTTCCAAGTAGATGTCCGAGTGGCCTGTGCTTGGCAAGAGTTTCTCATAGAGGGCTCTCATTTTGGGCTGTCAGTCCTTTCCAAGTAGATGTCCGAGTGGTCTGTGCTTGGCAAGAGTTTCTCATAGAGGGCTCTCATTTTGGGCTGTCAGTCCTTTCCAAGTAGATGTCCGAGTGGCCTGTGCTTGGCAAGAGTTTCTCATAGAGGGCTCTGATTTTGGGCTGTCGGTCCTTTCCAAGTAGATGTCCGAGTGGCCTGTGCTTGGCAAGAGTCCCTCTTCGAGGGCTCTGATTTTGGGCTGTCAGTCCTTTTCAAGTAGATATCCAAGTGACCTGTGCTTGGCAAGAGTATCTCTTTTAGAGCTCTGATTTTGGACTTCCTGTCCTTTCCAAGTAGATGTCCGAGTGGTCTGTGCTTGGCAAGAGTTTCTCATACAGGGCTCTGATTTTGGGCTGTCAGTCCTTTCCAAGTAGATGTCCTAGTGGCCTGTGCTTGGCAAGAGTCCCTCTTCGAGAGATCTGATTTTGGGCTTCCGGTCCTTTCCAAGTAGATGTCCGAGTGGCCTGTGCTTGGCAAGAGTTTCTCTTAGATGGTTCTGATTTTATGCTGGCAGTCCTTTCCAAGATGATGGCCGAGTCGCCTGTGCTTTGCAAGAATCTCTCTTCTAGGGCTCTGATTTTGGACTTCCTGTCCTTTCCAAGTAGATGTCCGAGTGGTCTGTGCTTGGCAAGAGTTTCTCATAGAGGGCTCTCATTTTGGGCTGTCAGTCCTTTCCAAGTAGATGTCCGAGTGGCCTGTGCTTGGCAAGAGTATCTCTTTTAGAGCTCTGATTTTGGACTTCCTGTCCTTTCCAAGTAGATGTCCGAGTGGTCTGTTCTTGGCAAGAGTTTCTCATAGAGGGCTCTGATTTTGGGCTGTCGGTCCTTTCCAAGTAGATGTCCGAGTGGCCTGTGCTTGGCAAGAGTCCCTCTTCGAGGGCTCTGATTTTGGGCTATCAGTCCTTTCCAAGTAGATGTCCGAGTGGCCTGTGCTTGGCAAGAGTCCCTCTTCGAGGGCTCTGATTTTGGGCTGTCAGTCCTTTCCAAGTAGATGCCCGAGTGGCCTGTGCTTGGCAAGAGTTTCTCATAGAGGGCTCTCATATTGGGCTCCCAGCCCTTTCCAAGTAGATGTCCGAGTGGCCTGTGCTTAGCAAGAGTCCCTCTTCGAGGGCTCTTATTTTGGGCTGTCAGTCCTTTCCAAGTAGATGTCCGAGTGGCCTGTGCTTGGCAAGAGTCCCTCTTCGAGGGCTCTTATTTTGGGCTGTCAGTCCTTTCCAAGTAGATGTCTGAGTGGCCTGTGCTTGGCAAGAGTCCCTCTTCGAGGGCTTTGATTTTGGGCTGTCAGTCCTTTCCAAGTAGATGTCCGAGTGGCCTGTGCTTAGCAAGAGTCCCTCTTCGAGGGCTCTGATTTTGGGCTGTCAGTCCTTTCCAAATAGATGCCTGAGTGTCCTGTGCTTGGCATGAGTTTCTCATAGAGGGCTCTGATTTTGGGCTGTCAGTCCTTTCCAAGTAGATGTCCGAGTGGTCTGTGCTTGGCAAGAGTTTCTCATAGAGGGCTCTGATTTTGGGCTGTCGGTCCTTTCCAAGTAGATGTCCGAGTGGCCTGTGCTTGGCAAGAGTCCCTCTTCGAGGGCTCTGATTTTGGGCTGTCAGTCCTTTCCAAGTAGATGTCCGAGTGGCCCGTGCTTAGCAAGAGTCCCTCTTCGAGGGCTCTGATTTTGGGCTGTCAGTCCTTTCCAAGTAGATGCCCGAGTGGCCTGTGCTTGGCAAGAGTTTCTCATAGAGGGCTCTCATATTGGGCTTCCAGCCCTTTCCAAGTAGATGTCCGAGTGGCCTGTGCTTGGCAAGAGTCCCTCTTCGAGGGCTCTTATTTTGGGCTGTCAGTCCTTTCCAAGTAGATGTCCGAGTGGCCTGTGCTTGGCAAGAGTCCCTCTTCGAGGGCTCTGATTTTGGGCTGTTAGTCCTTTCCAAGTAGATGCCCGAGTGGCCTGTGCTTGGCAAGAGTTTCTCATAGAGGGCTCTCATTTTGGGCTGTCAGTCCTTTTCAAGTAGATGTCCGAGTGGCCTGTGCTTGGCAAGAGTTTCTCATAGAGGGCTCTCATTTTGGGCTGTCAGCCCTTTCCAAGTAGATGTCCGAGTGGCCTGTGCTTGGCAAGAATCCCTCTTCGAGGGCTCTGATTTTGCGCTGTCAGTCCTTTCCAAGTAGATGCCCGAATGGCCTGTGCTTGGCAAGAGTTTCTCATAGAGGGCTCTCATATTGGGCTTCCAGCCCTTTCCAAGTAGATGTCCGAGTGGCCTGTGCTTGGCAAGAGTTCCTCTTCGAGGGCTCTGATTTTGGGCTGTCAGTCCTTTTCAAGTAGATGTCCGAGTGGCCTGTGCTTGGCAGGAGTCCCTCTTCGAGGGCTCTGATTTTGGGCTTTCAGTCCTTTCCAAGTAGATATCCGAGTGATCTGTGCTTGGCAAGAGTATCTCTTTTAGAGCTCTGATTTGGACTTCCTGTCCTTTCCAAGTAGATGTGCGAGTGGTCTGTGCTTGGCAAGAGTTTCTCATAGAGGGCTCTCATTTTGGGCTGTCAGTCCTTTCCAAGTAGATGTCCGAGTGGCCTGTGCTTGGCAAGAGTCCCTCTTCGAGAGATCTGATTCTGGGCTTCTGGTCCTTTCCAAGTAGATGTCCGAGTGGCCTGTGCTTGGCAAGAGTTTCTCTTAGATGGTTCTGATTTCATGCTGGCAGTCCTTTCCAAGATGATGTCCGATTCGCCTGTGCCTTGCAAGAATCTCTCTTCTAGGGCTCTTATTTTGGGCAGTCAGTTTTTTTTTAAGTAGATGTCCGAGTGGCCTGTGCTTGGGAAGAATTTTTTTTTCGAGAGATCTGATTTTGGGCTTCTGGTCCTTTCCAAGTAGATGTCCGAGTGGCCTGTGCTTGGCAAGAGTTTCTCATAGAGGGCTCTGATTTTGGGCTGTCGGTCCTTTCCAAGTAGATGTCCGAGTGGCCTGTGCTTGGCAAGAGTCCCTCTTCGAGGGCTCTGATTTTGGGCTGTCAGTCCTTTCCAAGTAGATGTCCGAGTGGCCTGTGCTTGGCAAGAGTCCCTCTTCGAGAGATCTGATTTTGGGCTTCTGGTCCTTTCCAAGTAGATGTCCGAGTGGCCTGTGCTTGGCAAGAGTTTCTCTTAGATGGTTCTGATTTCATGCTGGCAGTCCTTTCCAAGATGATGTCCGATTCGCCTGTGCCTTGCAAGAATCTCTCTTCTAGGGCTCTTATTTTGGGCAGTCAGTTTTTTTTTAAGTAGATGTCCGAGTGGCCTGTGCTTGGGAAGAATTTTTTTTTCGAGAGATCTGATTTTGGGCTTCTGGTCCTTTCCAAGTAGATGTCCGAGTGGCCTGTGCTTGGCAAGAGTTTCTCATAGAGGGCTCTGATTTTGGGCTGTCGGTCCTTTCCAAGTAGATGTCCGAGTGGCCTGTGCTTGGCAAGAGTCCCTCTTCGAGGGCTCTGATTTTGGGCTGTCAGTCCTTTCCAAGTAGATGTCCGAGTGGCCTGTGCTTGGCAAGAGTTCCTCTTCGAGGGCTCTGATTTTGGGCTGTCGGTCCTTTCCAAGTAGATGTCCGAGTGGCCTGTGCTTGGCAAGAGTCCCTCTTCGAGGGCTCTGATTTTGGGCTGTCAGTCCTTTCCAAGTAGATGTCCGAGTGGCCTGTGCTTGGCAAGAGTTCCTCTTCGAGGGCTCTGATTTTGGGCTGTCAGTCCTTTCCAAGTAGATGTCCGAGTGGCCTGTGCTTGGCAAGAGTTCCTCTTCGAGGGCTCTGATTTTGGGCTGTCGGTCCTATCCAAGTAGATGTCCGAGTGGCCTGTGCTTGGCAAGAGTTCCTCTTCGAGGGCTCTGATTTTGGGCTGTCGGTCCTTTCCAAGTAGATGTCCGAGTGGCCTGTGCTTGGCAAGAGTCCCTCTTCGAGGGCTCTGATTTTGGACTGTCGGTCCTTTCCAAGTAGATGTCCGAGTGGCCTGTGCTTGGCAAGAGTCCCACTTCGAGGGCTCTGATTTTGGGCTGTCAGTCCTTTCCAAGTAGATGTCCGAGTGGCCTGTGCTTGGCAAGAGTTCCTCTTCGAGGGCTCTAATTTTGGGCTGTCAGTCCTTTCCAAGTAGATGCCCGAGTGGCCTGTGCTTGGCAAGAGTTTCTCATAGAGGGCTCTGATTTTAGGCTTTCAGTCCTTTCCAAGTAGATATCCGAGTGACCTGTGCTTGGCAAGAGTATCTCTTTTAGAGCTCTGATTTTGGACTTCCTGTCCGTTCCAAGTAGATGTCCGAGTGGTCTGTGCTTGGCAAGAGTTTCTCATAGAGGGCTCTCATTTTGGGCTGTCAGTCCTTTCCAAGTAGATGTCCGAGTGGCCTGTGCTTGGCAAGAGTCCCTCTTCGAGAGATCTGATTTTGGGCTTCCAGTCCTTTACAAGTAGATGTCCGAGTGGCCTGTGCTTGGCAAGAGTTTCTCTTAGATGGTTCTGATTTTATGCTGGCAGTCCTTTCCAAGATGATGTCCGAGTCGCCTGTGCGTTGCAAGAATCTCTCTTCTAGGGCTCTTATTTTGGGCAGTCAGTTTTTTTTAAAGTAGATGTCCGAGTGGCCTGTGCTTGGGAAGAATGTTTTTTTCGAGGGCTCTGATTTTGGGCTTCCAGTCCTTTCCAGGTAGATGTCAGAGTGGTCTGTGCTTGGCAAGAGTTTCTCATACAGGGCTCTCATTTTGGGCTGTCAGTCCTTTCCAAGTAGATGTCCGAGTGGCCTGTGCTTGGCAAGGTCCCTCTTCGAGAGATCTGATTTTGGGCTTCTGGTCCTTTTCAAGTAGATGTCCGAGTGGCCTGTGCTTGGCAAGAGTTTCTCATAGAGGGCTCTGATTTTGGGCTGTGGTCCTTTCCAAGTAGATGTCCGAGTGGCCTGTGCTTGGCAAGAGTCCCTCTTAGAGAGATCTGATTTTGGGCTTCCAGTCCTTTCCAAGTAGATGTCCGAGTGGCCTGTGCTTGGCAAGAGTTTCTCATAGAGGGCTCTCATTTTGGGCTGTCAGCCCTTTCCAAGTAGATGTCCGAGTGGCCTGTGCTTGGCAAGAGTCCCTCTTCGAGGGCTCTGATTTTGCGCTGTCAGTCCTTTCCAAGTAGATGCCTGAGTGGCCTGTGCTTGGCAAGAGTTTCTCATAGAGGGCTCTCATATTTGGCTTCCAGCCCTTTCCAAGTAGATGTCCGAGTGGCCTGTGCTTGGCAAGAGTTCCTCTTCGAGGGCTCTGATTTTGGGCTGTCAGTCCTTTTCAAGTAGATGTCCGAGTGGCCTGTGCTTGGCAAGAGTTTCTCATAGAGGGCTCTGATTTTAGGCTTTCAGTCCTTTCCAAGTAGATATCCGAGTGACCTGTGCTTGGCAAGAGTATCTCTTTTAGAGCTCTGATTTTGGACTTCCTGTCCGTTCCAAGTAGATGTCCGAGTGGTCTGTGCTTGGCAAGAGTTTCTCATAGAGGGCTCTCATTTTGGGCTGTCAGTCCTTTCCAAGTAGATGTCCGAGTGGCCTGTGCTTGGCAAGAGTCCCTCTTCGAGAGATCTGATTTTGGGCTTCCAGTCCTTTACAAGTAGATGTCCGAGTGGCCTGTGCTTGGCAAGAGTTTCTCTTAGATGGTTCTGATTTTATGCTGGCAGTCCTTTCCAAGATGATGTCCGAGTCGCCTGTGCGTTGCAAGAATCTCTCTTCTAGGGCTCTTATTTTGGGCAGTCAGTTTTTTTTAAAGTAGATGTCCGAGTGGCCTGTGCTTGGGAAGAATGTTTTTTTCGAGGGCTCTGATTTTGGGCTTCCAGTCCTTTCCAGGTAGATGTCAGAGTGGTCTGTGCTTGGCAAGAGTTTCTCATACAGGGCTCTCATTTTGGGCTGTCAGTCCTTTCCAAGTAGATGTCCGAGTGGCCTGTGCTTGGCAAGGTCCCTCTTCGAGAGATCTGATTTTGGGCTTCTGGTCCTTTTCAAGTAGATGTCCGAGTGGCCTGTGCTTGGCAAGAGTTTCTCATAGAGGGCTCTGATTTTGGGCTGTGGTCCTTTCCAAGTAGATGTCCGAGTGGCCTGTGCTTGGCAAGAGTCCCTCTTAGAGAGATCTGATTTTGGGCTTCCAGTCCTTTCCAAGTAGATGTCCGAGTGGCCTGTGCTTGGCAAGAGTTTCTCATAGAGGGCTCTCATTTTGGGCTGTCAGCCCTTTCCAAGTAGATGTCCGAGTGGCCTGTGCTTGGCAAGAGTCCCTCTTCGAGGGCTCTGATTTTGCGCTGTCAGTCCTTTCCAAGTAGATGCCTGAGTGGCCTGTGCTTGGCAAGAGTTTCTCATAGAGGGCTCTCATATTTGGCTTCCAGCCCTTTCCAAGTAGATGTCCGAGTGGCCTGTGCTTGGCAAGAGTTCCTCTTCGAGGGCTCTGATTTTGGGCTGTCAGTCCTTTTCAAGTAGATGTCCGAGTGGCCTGTGCTTGGCAGGAGTCCCTCTTCGAGGGCTCTGATTTTGGGCTTTCAGTCCTTTCCAAGTAGATATCCGAGTGATCTGTGCTTGGCAAGAGTATCTCTTTTAGAGCTCTGATTTGGACTTCCTGTCCTTTCCAAGTAGATGTCCGAGTGGTCTGTGCTTGGCAAGAGTTTCTCATAGAGGGCTCTCATTTTGGGCTGTCAGTCCTTTCCAAGTAGATGTCCGAGTGGCCTGTGCTTGGCAAGAGTCCTTCTTCGAGAGATCTGATTCTGGGCTTCTGGTCCTTTCCAAGTAGATGTCCGAGTGGCCTGTGCTTGGCAAGAGTTTCTCTTAGATGATTTTGATTTTATGCTGGCAGTCCTTTCCAAGATGATGTCCGATTCGCCTGTGCCTTGCAAGAATCTCTCTTCTTGGGCTCTTATTTTGGGCAGTCAGTTTTTTTTTAAGTAGATGTCCGAGTGGCCTGTGCTTGGGAAGAATTTTTTTTCGAGAGATCTGATTTTGGGCTTCTGGTCCTTTCCAAGTAGATGTCCGAGTGGCCTGTGCTTGGCAAGAGTTTCTCATAGAGGGCTCTGATTTTGGGCTGTCGGTCCTTTCCAAGTAGATGTCCGAGTGGCCTGTGCTTGGCAAGAGTCCCTCTTCGAGGGCTCTGATTTTGGGCTGTCAGTCCTTTCCAAGTAGATGTCCGAGTGGCCTGTGCTTGGCAAGAGTTCCTCTTCGAGGGCTCTGATTTTGGGCTGTCGGTCCTTTCCAAGTAGATGTCCGAGTGGCCTGTGCTTGGCAAGAGTCCCTCTTCGAGGGCTCTGATTTTGGGCTGTCAGTCCTTTCCAAGTAGATGTCCGAGTGGCCTGTGCTTGGCAAGAGTTCCTCTTCGAGGGCTCTCATTTTGGGCTGTCAGTCCTTTTCAAGTAGATGTCCGAGTGGCCTGTGCTTGGCAAGAGTTTCTCATAGAGGGCTCTGATTTTGGGCTGTGGTCCTTTCCAAGTAGATGTCCGAGTGGCCTGTGCTTGGCAAGAGTCCCTCTTAGAGAGATCTGATTTTGGGCTTCCAGTCCTTTCCAAGTAGATGTCCGAGTGGCCTGTGCTTGGCAAGAGTTTCTCATAGAGGGCTCTCATTTTGGGCTGTCAGCCCTTTCCAAGTAGATGTCCGAGTGGCCTGTGCTTGGCAAGAGTCCCTCTTCGAGGGCTCTGATTTTGCGCTGTCAGTCCTTTCCAAGTAGATGCCTGAGTGGCCTGTGCTTGGCAAGAGTTTCTCATAGAGGGCTCTCATATTTGGCTTCCAGCCCTTTCCAAGTAGATGTCCGAGTGGCCTGTGCTTGGCAAGAGTTCCTCTTCGAGGGCTCTGATTTTGGGCTGTCAGTCCTTTTCAAGTAGATGTCCGAGTGGCCTGTGCTTGGCAGGAGTCCCTCTTCGAGGGCTCTGATTTTGGGCTTTCAGTCCTTTCCAAGTAGATATCCGAGTGATCTGTGCTTGGCAAGAGTATCTCTTTTAGAGCTCTGATTTGGACTTCCTGTCCTTTCCAAGTAGATGTCCGAGTGGTCTGTGCTTGGCAAGAGTTTCTCATACAGGGCTCTCATTTTGGGCTGTCAGTCCTTTCCAAGTAGATGTCCGAGTGGCCTGTGCTTGGCAAGGTCCCTCTTCGAGAGATCTGATTTTGGGCTTCTGGTCCTTTTCAAGTAGATGTCCGAGTGGCCTGTGCTTGGCAAGAGTTTCTCATAGAGGGCTCTGATTTTGGGCTGTGGTCCTTTCCAAGTAGATGTCCGAGTGGCCTGTGCTTGGCAAGAGTCCCTCTTAGAGAGATCTGATTTTGGGCTTCCAGTCCTTTCCAAGTAGATGTCCGAGTGGCCTGTGCTTGGCAAGAGTTTCTCATAGAGGGCTCTCATTTTGGGCTGTCAGCCCTTTCCAAGTAGATGTCCGAGTGGCCTGTGCTTGGCAAGAGTCCCTCTTCGAGGGCTCTGATTTTGCGCTGTCAGTCCTTTCCAAGTAGATGCCTGAGTGGCCTGTGCTTGGCAAGAGTTTCTCATAGAGGGCTCTCATATTTGGCTTCCAGCCCTTTCCAAGTAGATGTCCGAGTGGCCTGTGCTTGGCAAGAGTTCCTCTTCGAGGGCTCTGATTTTGGGCTGTCAGTCCTTTTCAAGTAGATGTCCGAGTGGCCTGTGCTTGGCAGGAGTCCCTCTTCGAGGGCTCTGATTTTGGGCTTTCAGTCCTTTCCAAGTAGATATCCGAGTGATCTGTGCTTGGCAAGAGTATCTCTTTTAGAGCTCTGATTTGGACTTCCTGTCCTTTCCAAGTAGATGTCCGAGTGGTCTGTGCTTGGCAAGAGTTTCTCATAGAGGGCTCTCATTTTGGGCTGTCAGTCCTTTCCAAGTAGATGTCCGAGTGGCCTGTGCTTGGCAAGAGTCCTTCTTCGAGAGATCTGATTCTGGGCTTCTGGTCCTTTCCAAGTAGATGTCCGAGTGGCCTGTGCTTGGCAAGAGTTTCTCTTAGATGATTTTGATTTTATGCTGGCAGTCCTTTCCAAGATGATGTCCGATTCGCCTGTGCCTTGCAAGAATCTCTCTTCTTGGGCTCTTATTTTGGGCAGTCAGTTTTTTTTTAAGTAGATGTCCGAGTGGCCTGTGCTTGGGAAGAATTTTTTTTCGAGAGATCTGATTTTGGGCTTCTGGTCCTTTCCAAGTAGATGTCCGAGTGGCCTGTGCTTGGCAAGAGTTTCTCATAGAGGGCTCTGATTTTGGGCTGTCGGTCCTTTCCAAGTAGATGTCCGAGTGGCCTGTGCTTGGCAAGAGTCCCTCTTCGAGGGCTCTGATTTTGGGCTGTCAGTCCTTTCCAAGTAGATGTCCGAGTGGCCTGTGCTTGGCAAGAGTTCCTCTTCGAGGGCTCTGATTTTGGGCTGTCGGTCCTTTCCAAGTAGATGTCCGAGTGGCCTGTGCTTGGCAAGAGTCCCTCTTCGAGGGCTCTGATTTTGGGCTGTCAGTCCTTTCCAAGTAGATGTCCGAGTGGCCTGTGCTTGGCAAGAGTTCCTCTTCGAGGGCTCTCATTTTGGGCTGTCAGTCCTTTTCAAGTAGATGTCCGAGTGGCCTGTGCTTGGCAAGAGTTTCTCATAGAGGGCTCTGATTTTGGGCTGTGGTCCTTTCCAAGTAGATGTCCGAGTGGCCTGTGCTTGGCAAGAGTCCCTCTTAGAGAGATCTGATTTTGGGCTTCCAGTCCTTTCCAAGTAGATGTCCGAGTGGCCTGTGCTTGGCAAGAGTTTCTCATAGAGGGCTCTCATTTTGGGCTGTCAGCCCTTTCCAAGTAGATGTCCGAGTGGCCTGTGCTTGGCAAGAGTCCCTCTTCGAGGGCTCTGATTTTGCGCTGTCAGTCCTTTCCAAGTAGATGCCTGAGTGGCCTGTGCTTGGCAAGAGTTTCTCATAGAGGGCTCTCATATTTGGCTTCCAGCCCTTTCCAAGTAGATGTCCGAGTGGCCTGTGCTTGGCAAGAGTTCCTCTTCGAGGGCTCTGATTTTGGGCTGTCAGTCCTTTTCAAGTAGATGTCCGAGTGGCCTGTGCTTGGCAGGAGTCCCTCTTCGAGGGCTCTGATTTTGGGCTTTCAGTCCTTTCCAAGTAGATATCCGAGTGATCTGTGCTTGGCAAGAGTATCTCTTTTAGAGCTCTGATTTGGACTTCCTGTCCTTTCCAAGTAGATGTCCGAGTGGTCTGTGCTTGGCAAGAGTTTCTCATAGAGGGCTCTCATTTTGGGCTGTCAGTCCTTTCCAAGTAGATGTCCAAGTGGCCTGTGCTTGGCAAGAGTCCTTCTTCGAGAGATCTGATTCTGGGCTTCTGGTCCTTTCCAAGTAGATGTCCGAGTGGCCTGTGCTTGGCAAGAGTTTCTCTTAGATGGTTCTGATTTTATGCTGGCAGTCCTTTCCAAGATGATGTCCGATTCGCCTGTGCCTTGCAAGAATCCCTCTTCTAGGGCTCTTAATTTGGGCAGTCAGTTTTTTTTTAAGTAGATGTCCGAGTGGCCTGTGCTTGGGAAGAATTTTTTTTTCGAGAGATCTGATTTTGGGCTTCTGGTCCTTTTCAAGTAGATGTCCGAGTGGCCTGTGCTTGGCAAGAGTTTCTCATAGAGGGCTCTGATTTTGGGCTGTCGGTCCTTTCCAAGTAGATGTCCGAGTGGCCTGTGCTTGGCAAGAGTCTCTCTTCGAGGGCTCTGATTTTGGACTGTCAGTCCTTTCCAAGTAGATGTCCGAGTGGCCTGTGCTTGGCAAGAGTTCCTCTTCGAGGGCTCTGATTTTGGGCTGTCGGTCCTTTCCAAGTAGATGTCCGAGTGGCCTGTGCTTGGCAAGAGTCCCTCTTCGAGGGCTCTTATTTTGGGCTGTCAGTCCTTTCCAAGTAGATGTCTGAGTGGCCTGTGCTTGGCAAGAGTCCCTCTTAGAGAGATCTGATTTTGGGCTTCCAGTCCTTTCCAAGTAGATGTCCGAGTGGCCTGTGCTTGGCAAGAGTTTCTCATAGAGGGCTCTCATTTTGGGCTGTCAGCCCTTTCCAAGTAGATGTCCGAGTGGCCTGTGCTTGGCAAGAGTCCCTCTTCGAGGGCTCTGATTTTGCGCTGTCAGTCCTTTCCAAGTAGATGCCTGAGTGGCCTGTGCTTGGCAAGAGTTTCTCATAGAGGGCTCTCATATTTGGCTTCCAGCCCTTTCCAAGTAGATGTCCGAGTGGCCTGTGCTTGGCAAGAGTTCCTCTTCGAGGGCTCTGATTTTGGGCTGTCAGTCCTTTTCAAGTAGATGTCCGAGTGGCCTGTGCTTGGCAGGAGTCCCTCTTCGAGGGCTCTGATTTTGGGCTTTCAGTCCTTTCCAAGTAGATATCCGAGTGATCTGTGCTTGGCAAGAGTATCTCTTTTAGAGCTCTGATTTGGACTTCCTGTCCTTTCCAAGTAGATGTCCGAGTGGTCTGTGCTTGGCAAGAGTTTCTCATAGAGGGCTCTCATTTTGGGCTGTCAGTCCTTTCCAAGTAGATGTCCAAGTGGCCTGTGCTTGGCAAGAGTCCTTCTTCGAGAGATCTGATTCTGGGCTTCTGGTCCTTTCCAAGTAGATGTCCGAGTGGCCTGTGCTTGGCAAGAGTTTCTCTTAGATGGTTCTGATTTTATGCTGGCAGTCCTTTCCAAGATGATGTCCGATTCGCCTGTGCCTTGCAAGAATCCCTCTTCTAGGGCTCTTAATTTGGGCAGTCAGTTTTTTTTTAAGTAGATGTCCGAGTGGCCTGTGCTTGGGAAGAATTTTTTTTTCGAGAGATCTGATTTTGGGCTTCTGGTCCTTTTAAAGTAGATGTCCGAGTGGCCTGTGCTTGGCAAGAGTTTCTCATAGAGGGCTCTGATTTTGGGCTGTCGGTCCTTTCCAAGTTGATGTCCGAGTGGCCTGTGCTTGGCAAGAGTCCCTCTTCGAGGGCTCTGATTTTGGACTGTCAGTCCTTTCCAAGTAGATGTCCGAGTGGCCTGTGCTTGGCAAGAGTTCCTCTTCGAGGGCTCTGATTTTGGGCTGTCGGTCCTTTCCAAGTAGATGTCCGAGTGGCCTGTGCTTGGCAAGAGTCCCTCTTCGAGGGCTCTGATTTTGGGCTGTCAGTCCTTTCCAAGTAGATGTCCGAGTGGCCTGTGCTTGGCAAGAGTTCCTCTTCGAGGGCTCTGATTTTGGGCTGTCAGTCCTTTCCAAGTAGATGTCCGAGTGGCCTGTGCTTGGCAAGAGTTCCTCTTCGAGGGCTCTGATTTTGGGCTGTCGGTCCTTTCCAAGTAGATGTCCGAGTGGCCTGTGCTTGGCAAGAGTACCTCTTCGAGGGCTCTGATTTTGCGCTGTCGGTCCTTTCCAAGTAGATGTCCGAGTGGCCTGTGCTTGGCAAGAGTCCCTCTTCGAGGGCTCTGATTTTGGGCTGTCGGTCCTTTCCAAGTAGATGTCCGAGTGGCCTGTGCTTGGCAAGAGTCCCTCTTCGAGGGCTCTGATTTTGGGCTGTCAGTCCTTTCCAAGTAGATGTCCGAGTGGCCTGTGCTTGGCAAGAGTTCCTCTTCGAGGGCTCTAATTTTGGGCTGTCAGTCCTTTCCAAGTAGATGCCCGAGTGGCCTGTGCTTGGAAAGAGTTTCTCATAGAGGGCTCTGATTTTAGGCTTTCAGTCCTTTCCAAGTAGATATCCGAGTGACCTGTGCTTGGCAAGAGTATCTCTTTTAGAGCTCTGATTTTGGACTTCCTGTCCGTTCCAAGTAGATGTCCGAGTGGTCTGTGCTTGGCAAGAGTTTCTCATAGAGGGCTCTCATTTTGGGCTGTCAGTCCTTTCCAAGTAGATTTTATAATTTTAAGGATTGTTCAATTGTTGAATAATAATAAAACATTTACTTATAACATTTAAACTGCTGAAGATCTTTAGTTTCTTGTCATTGTATTTTTTTAAGGTTTATTTTATTTTTTCAGGACGAAGAAGATATGAAGCAGTCTTCCTAGCCAGCAGCCTTCGGAGCCAGCAGCCTCTGCACCTCGTAGATCTTCAAGACTCCGAAGCCATCACACCTCTCTTAGGGTGCCAAGTCAGTGGAACAAGTTCTAAGCATGCACTGTGGCCCAGTCGAACAATATTAAACTATTAAAGGATCAATTAAAAAAAATGAATTGACTATTTGATTAATTTTTTTTATTACTTTACATGAATTATAGCTTCATTATAAGTATTAGAACTTTAAAGTTTATAACTTGGCTTTAAATTATTATAACTTTATTGTTATGAATTATCTATAACTTGCAAAATTGTTTTTGATCTTGGCCACAGTCCTGCCCACTTTGGATATTGCATGTTGCATGTTGCATGTTTGTTTTTTCACACACGTACACTCCCAAGGAACATAACAACATACGACACAATATTACTTTTATTATTTTTTAAACACAGTAATATAAATTTCAATGAAATCATTCAAATATTTAATTACATATAAATATTCATTTTTTATAATAATTTTAAAGCTTTTGATTTCTTATAATTTGTATTAAATCTATTAAATTTTTGATAGATTCAAATTAAATTCATTACTTATTAAATTAATTTTTCATTTGCTTATCATTCATTATTTATTAATTTAATTTAAAACTTTTTTAACAGTAAATTTATTATTGCATAAATATATTATTTAAAATTTAGGATAGTAAATATAGGACACAAGTTAGGTAGGCTAGGTCACATCCTTAGTGGGCAGTATTTTTGCATGATGCATGAGCATGAAATATATTTTTTAGCGACCTCCTCTCACATTACACACCACAACACAACACTTTTTCAACTTTTTTTATTAAATTTAATTTTTTTAAAATGTACTTTATTAAAAGTTAATTTAAATTTTATACCAATCACTTTCATAGAATCATTAAATTCACTGAGCAGATTAGAATTTTTTAAATAGACCAAATTTTCAATTAATCATAGATATTTAACTAGAATTTGATATACATCTTAACTTATTAAATTTAATGCTTTCATTCATTTTTATTGAAGTAATAAAGTCATTATTATATTAATTTAAATTCAATTACAAATATACTACTTTAATGTGAGAGTTGAGGATCTTCAAGACTACAGCAGCTCCTCTCTCATTACACACCACAACACTTTTTCAACATTAGTGAATTTTTAATTAAATTTTTTTTTAATTTAAAAATGTTTCAAGTTTTGAAAGTATTTTTAGATTGATAAAATTTGATTATAAAATATTAATTTTCATTCATTCATATAAATATTATTATTTTTTAAATATTCAAAAGTA
The DNA here is from genome assembly GCA_037127475.1 of Arma custos. NCBI lineage: Eukaryota > Metazoa > Arthropoda > Insecta > Hemiptera > Pentatomidae > Arma > Arma custos. The sequence goes on along the minus strand of JBBAGI010000159.1, from coordinate 54,825 downwards.
CATTAATATAAATTAAAATTTCATATTGAGTAGAGTATTTCATATTATTACATAGCTATATTTGATTTTTTATCGTTAAGTAAATAGTGAAATCCTTACACTTTAGGTTTAGGTATACATGAGAGTTGAGAGCAAGATCTTCGCAAAAGTGAGTAATACTATTGCATGAAGTAGTGTTTTGTTTGTATTATTATATTTATGTATGTAATATTTTATTATATAACCAGACCACCTTCAAAGTTGAAGGGGTGTCTAGGGCTTGTTATTTATGACATGTAATTTAGGTTTATTCGTCGAATGTAGGTCTGTTCGTCGAATTTAGGTACATTCGCCAATTTAAGGTTTAGTAATAAAATTGGGTTTACTCGTCGAATTTAGGTTTATTCCTCCCGTTACCCAAAGTTTCTTCCTACGTCAAATGCTAGGTAGGATTGTGGACTAGGCCTACCGGGGATACCACATTAAAAAAAACGCACCCCAAGCACTCTACCTCAGCGGTGGTGTGGAAAAGAGTGCATTATTGAATTTTTATTTGTTTGATTTAGTTACTTATTGATTTTTCAATATTTGATGAAATTTATAGGCTAGCTTATAATTATTATTATAGCTGCAGCCATCCTTTAATTTATGTAGTAAAATCAATGCGATAAATTTTTCAACTTTAATATTATATCAAAAGAATTAATTAGTCTCAATCAGGTCTTATCTCCGATACCGCGCAGTTATCTATAATTTTGTATCGTTCTTCATTATTCCCCAGGTTCAAAATGCAGATGATTTTTATATCGCAATTATTGAATAGTGTTTTTTCTATCATGGTTCTCGTAATAGAGAAGTCTAATGCGCCTATAAATTATGCTATTTTTCAACTATTCATTGCAATAAAATCCTTGCAATAGAATTTCTATGAAAAATATGTAATATATTATTTTTATGTTTCAATTACATATTATTGAAAAGTGTTCTCAGGGCAGGGTCTTTGCATGAGGCCTTGATGGTGAGTAACGACACCAAAAACCCGAGTTCAGTACACCATGCACCCTCACCAGAACAGTACACTGAAACAGCACTCTTCACTCAACCACATTATACAGACAAAGGTCACTTACAGTACACACTCTAGGGTCACCTCCCCTAGATAGCCGTCCCGGATGGGAGAGCAGGCCTGCAGGCTCTGAGGTGGCATCCCCACCAGCAGGCTAGGCTACGGAGATAGGGTTGATGGCCCCCCTATCTCAATACCAATCACCACCATTTTAATTAATGTTTCTACAATTTTTTTTTTTATTATAATGACGGCAATATTTTTCAGGTACAAGAACTATAGAGTCTGCTGCAGAGGTACTAGAAGGAACCTCAACGTTGATGAAGTAAGACATGAAGTAGCTATACGAATTGGCTTGATGTTTAACATGACTATGCTGCTGAGAAAAAGATGATGATGATGACCAAGTCGGGTAAGTGAATATACTTTAACAATAAACAATTCATTTATATTTCATTTAAAATGAATTAATTATGCTTTATTTTATTATTTTCTTTTTCTTTTTTCATATTTAGAGCAAGCCCGCATGCTGTTCCGGAATGGTTGTAAGATAGAAGTCATGTTCAGAAGCTTATCCTTGGAATCTAAAAGACTGAAGCAAACTTGTACTGCAGAGGGCTTGGTATTCTGCAGAACAACTGTAAAGAGATTCCACAATTGGCTCAACGGTGGAAGACTCCTCCCAGGGGACGGAACGATACGCTCTCTGGAGGATCCGGCAGGCCACCTTCTGAAGCTCAGCTCTCTCCCTCGCGAGTTATTGAGGCGTTCTTGGTCTTGCAGGGTAGTCGAAAGGAAGCGAGCCCAGAACTTCTGTGTTCGGCTCATCTCGGAACAGATCCATAGCCATCGGGGTCCTCCAAGTCCTCAACTTCCAGCGGACTCTTCCCTCCGGCTCTTTTCTCTTTTTTCGAGATTTTCCTTACTTCTAGCTTACCCAATCTGTCGAGGCTACTTCTAATCGTTGAGATGTTTCATTATAATGGAAGATTCGAAAGAAGGGGAGATCGAAGTATTCCGAGGTTTGTCCTGTTTGGGAACTTGAATCGTGTTATTGAAGCGGTGTTTTTAAATCCACTCTAAGTTTAGCTGCATCTGCCCAGTTTTAGTTATACATAATTTATATAAATTAGCAGATGCTTTTATAAAATGAATATTGTGGAAATCAATATACATATATATATATATATATATATATATATATATATATATATATATATATATATATATATATATATATATATATATATAATTTCTTGTATAATTTGCTACAATTCACCAAATAATAATGCTGTACCAATAGACCAGTCTCAAATTAAAAACAATTATACAAATTTAAATATATCTGTGGAGAATCATAATTTACAATGAAAGAAAAAATGTATAAATAACTTCCAACAATTATATATAATAAAACCCCTAAACTTTTAGAGTTGTTCAAAGCCTTGTACCCAGCCCGACATTGGTTTTTATTAGTTGCGGTTCAACGCCTCATTTTTTCAGGAGCTAAAGGAAATCAAACCAAGTTAGATATAGTAGAGAGATATTAAATTTGAGGGATAATTTGGTTTGGTTTTTTGCTGGTGCCTGAGGATGGGGTTTTGTCCTATACACTAATGGTTAAAAAGCCAATGATTTTGATAACTTACATAGTTATATTAATTATTACATAATTTTTTAACTCTAATTGGCTATAGGCCTTTAGCCACTGAATTTTAAAATCGCGACGGCTCGGTTAAAAAACCTTAATTTTTCTTAATCAAGGATTTTCTCAGTTCTTTTTTAAAAACCGAAATTTGCAGAAAACTTTATTTAGGTTCATCAAATTTCTGTCCCAACTTTATTCAGTTGAGCGATGTTCTTCCTGGATGACCATGACGCGAAAATCGCTCAGCTAGTGACATCGCTTCGATAGCACAGTTCGGATTCCCTTGAATATCTCGATCCATTCTTCTTTCGATTCATCCGTTACAGCGGAATAGCTTTTCGAGTTGGAGTGGCTTCCAGAGGAATGGTCGGTTGGGGGAGAAGAAAATTCGGGAAAGGGGGAGCGGCGCCAGTTGAAGTGTTCTGAAGAGGTTGTGGACTCAAAGGACGTCGGTGACGTTGGATCCATTCCCTGCATGGGCCGAATTGCGGAGGGTTGGGTTCGAATCCCTTCAACCACCCCGCAAGAGTGAGGGCTTATCACTGCTTACAGGGGATGAGACAAACTTCAGAAGGTGGCACGCCAGGTCCTCAGGAGTGCGGATCGTTTCTTCTCCCGAGAGGAGTCTTCTGTCAGCGAGTAAATCGCGGACTCTCCTCGAGTAGCCTCCGCAGATATAGATAGGCAGATGACTGGTAAGCTCTCTGCTAAACTATACTGTACAATTATAACGCAATGTATCATTTTTAAATATTTATATTGTTATCAGTTCTCCAGGTTGCTGCGTTCACTATATTTAAAATTTCGAATTTACAGGGACCGGAAATGCTACAACAACATTTATCAAACTACAAATATCTCCTAGAACATTCTATTGTCTTCCCTGTCCAAAGATCTTCCAGACGTTAGTAATGTCTTCTCAAGTCAGGCTTGCTCATCAGGTTCAATGCACGCCATCTGGTTGGACGTAGGTCATCTGATTCTAGAAGACCTTCTTGTAAGGACTAGGCCATCATCAGCAAGATTAGAATTAGTTTTTACTAAACTATGCATTTTAATAGTTATGAAAAGTCCACAGGCGTCAAGCCTTGTCTTAATCATTTCCAATAGGAGACTAAAAATATCCAAATTTAAGCAATGATTGATAGGAGAGAAATAACCAATAACCTTGATTTTATAATTGTAAGGAATGATTAATTGTTAAATAACAATAAAGCATTTACGTATAACAAATAAACTGCTAAGGATTGTATACAACTTTTAATGTTTGCGTACTATTTCTTGTCATTGTATTTAATAAAATTTATTTTATTTTTTCAGGAAGAAGATATGAAGTAAAAGTCCAAGTGGTTGGCAAGAGTCCCTCTCCGAGGGCTCTGATTTTGGGCTTCCAGTCCTTTCCAAGTAGATGTCCGAGTGGCCTGTACTTGGCTAGAGTTTCTCATAGAGGGCTCTCATTTTGGGCTGTCGGTTTTTTCCAAGTAGATGTCCGAGTGGCCTGTGCTTGGCAAGAGTTTCTCATAGAGGGCTCTCATTTTGGGCTGTCAGTCCTTTCCAAGTAGATGTCCGAGTGGCCTGTGCTTGGCAAGAGTTTCTCATAGAGCGCTCTCATTTTGGGCTGTCAGTTCTTTCCAAGTAGATGTCCGAGTGGCCTGTGCTTGGCAAGAGTCCCTCTTCGAGGGCTCTGATTTTGGGCTGTCAGTCCTTTCCAAGTAGATGTCCGAGTGGCCTGTGCTTGGCAAGAGTTTCTCATAGAGGGCTCTCATTTTGGGCTGTCAGTCCTTTCCAAGTAGATGTCCGAGTGGCCTGTGCTTGGCAAGAGTCCCTCTTCGAGGGCTCTGATTTTGAGCTTCCAGTCCTTTCCAAGTAGATGTCCGAGTGGCCTGTGCTTGGCAAGAGTATCTCTTCGAGGGCTCTGATTTTGGGCTGTCAGTCCTTTCCAAGTAGATGTCCGAGTGGCCTGTGCTTGGCAAGAGTTCCTCTTCGAGGGCTCTGATTTTGGGCTGTCAGTCCTTTCCAAGTAGATATCCGAGTGACCTGTGCTTGGCAAGAGTATCTCTTTTAGAGCTCTGATTTTGGACTTCCTGTCCTTTCCAAGTAGATGTCCGAGTGGTCTGTGCTTGGCAAGAGTTTCTCATACAGGGCTCTCATTTTGGGCTGTCAGTCCTTTCCAAGTAGATGTCCGAGTGGCCTGTGCTTGGCAAGAGTTTCTCTTAGATGGTTCTGATTTTATGCTGGCAGTCCTTTCCAAATTGATGTCCGAGTGGCCTGTGCTTGGCAAGAGTTCCTCTTCGAGGGCTCTGATTTTGGGCTGTCAGTCCTTTCCAAGAAGATGTCCGAGTGGCCTGTGCTTGGCAGGATTCCCTCTTCGAGAGATCTGATTTTGGGCTTCTGGTCCTTTCCAAGTAGATGTCCGAGTGGCCTGTGCTTGGCAAGAGTTTCTCTTAGATGGTTCTGATTTAATGCTGGCAGTCCTTTCCAAGATGATGTCCGAGTCACCTGTGCTTTGCAAGAGTCCCTCTTCGAGAGATCTGATTTTGGGCATCCGGTCCTTTCCAAGTAGATGTCCGAGTGGCCTGTGCTTGGCAAGAGTCCCTCTTCGAGGGCTCTCATTTTGGGCTGTCAGTCCTTTCCAAGTAGATGCCCGAGTGGCCTGTGCTTGGCAAGAGTTCCTCTTCGAGGGCTCTTATTTTGGGCTGTCAGTCCTTTCCAAGTAGATGTCCGAGTGGCCTGTGCTTGGCAAGAGTCCCTCTTCGAGGGCTCTGATTTTGGGCTGTCAGTCCTTTCCAAGTAGATGTCCGAGTGGCCTGTGCTTGGCAAGAGTCCCTCTTCGAGAGATCTGATTTTGGGCATCCGGTCCTTTCCAAGTAGATGTCCGAGTGGCCTGTGCTTGGCAAGAGTCCCTCTTCGAGGGCTCTCATTTTGGGCTGTCAGTCCTTTCCAAGTAGATGCCCGAGTGGCCTGTGCTTGGCAAGAGTTCCTCTTCGAGGGCTCTTATTTTGGGCTGTCAGTCCTTTCCAAGTAGATGTCCGAGTGGCCTGTGCTTGGCAAGAGTCCCTCTTCGAGGGCTCTGATTTTGGGCTGTCAGTCCTTTCCAAGTAGATATCCGAGTGACCTGTGCTTGGCAAGAGTATCTCTTTTAGAGCTCTAATTTATGATTTCCTGTCCTTTCCAAGTAGATATCCGAGTGGCCTGTGCTTGGCAAGAGTATCTCTTTTAGAGCTCTGATTTTGGACTTCCAGTCCTTTCCAAGTAGATGTCCGAGTGGTCTGTGCTTGGCAAGAGTTTCTCATACAGGGCTCTCATTTTGGGCTGTCAGTCCTTTCCAAGTAGATGTCCGAGTGGCCTGTGCTTGGCAAGAGTTTCTCTTAGATGGTTCTGATTTTATGCTGGCAGTCCTTTCCAAGATGATGTCCGAGTGGCCTGCGCTTGGCAAGAGTTCCTCTTCGAGGGCTCTGATTTTGGGCTTCTGGTCCTTTCCAAGTAGATGTCCGAGTGGCCTGTGCTTGGCAAGAGTTTCTCTTAGATGGTTCTGATTTAATGCTGGCAGTCCTTTCCAAGTAGATGTCCGAGTGGCCTGTGCTTGGCAGGAGTCCCTCTTCGAGGGCTCTGATTTTGGGCTGTCAGTCCTTTCCAAGTAGATATCCGAGTGACCTGTGCTTGGCAAGAGTATCTCTTTTAGAGCTCTGATTTTGGACTTCCTGTCCTTTCCAAGTAGATGTCCGAGTGGTCTGTGCTTGGCAAGAGTATCTCTTTTAGAGCTCTGATTTTGGACTTCCTGTCCTTTCCAAGTAGATGTCCGAGTGGTCTGTGCTTGGCAAGAGTTTCTCATACAGGGCTCTCATTTTGGGCTGGCAGTCCTTTCCAAGATGATGTCCGAGTGGCCTGCGCTTGGCAAGAGTTCCTCTTCGAGGGCTCTGATTTTGGGCTGTCAGTCCTTTCCAAGTAGATGTCCGAGTGGCCTGTGCTTGGCAAGAGTCCCTCTTCGAGGGCTCTGATTTTGGGCTGTCAGTCCTTTCCAAGTAGATGTCCGAGTGGCCTGTGCTTGGCAAGAGTTTCTCATAGAGGGCTCTCATTTTGGGCTGTCAGTCCTTTCCAAGTAGATGTCCGAGTGGCCTGTGCTTGGCAAGAGTCCCTCTTCGAGGGCTCTGATTTTGAGCTTCCAGTCCTTTCCAAGTAGATGTCCGAGTGGCTTGTGCTTGGCAAGAGTATCTCTTCGAGGGCTCTGATTTTGGGCTGTCAGTCCTTTCCAAGTAGATGTCCGAGTGGCCTGTGCTTGGCAAGAGTTCCTCTTCGAGGGCTCTGATTTTGGGCTGTCAGTCCTTTCCAAGTAGATATCCGAGTGACCTGTGCTTGGCAAGAGTATCTCTTTTAGAGCTCTGATTTTGGACTTCCTGTCCTTTCCAAGTAGATGTCCGAGTGGTCTGTGCTTGGCAAGAGTTTCTCATATAGGGCTCTCATTTTGGGCTGTCAGTCCTTTCCAAGTAGATGTCCGAGTGGCCTGTGCTTGGCAAGAGTTTCTCTTAGATGGTTCTGATTTTATGCTGGCAGTCCTTTCCAAATTGATGTCCGAGTGGCCTGTGCTTGGCAAGAGTTCCTCTTCGAGGGCTCTGATTTTGGGCTGTCAGTCCTTTCCAAGAAGATGTCCGAGTGGCCTGTGCTTGGCAGGATTCCCTCTTCGAGAGATCTGATTTTGGGCTTCTGGTCCTTTCCAAGTAGATGTCCGAGTGGCCTGTGCTTGGCAAGAGTTTCTCTTAGATGGTTCTGATTTAATGCTGGCAGTCCTTTCCAAGATGATGTCCGAGTCACCTGTGCTTTGCAAGAATCTCTCTTCTAGGGCTTTGATTTTGGACTTCCTGTCCTTTCCAAGTAGATGTCCGAGTGGTCTGTGCTTGGCAAGAATTTCTCATACAGGGCTCTGATTTTGGGCTGTCAGTCCTTTCCAAGTAGATGTCCGAGTGGCCTGTGCTTGGCAAGAGTTCCTCTTCGAGGGCTCTGATTTTGGGCTGTCAGTCCTTTCCAAGAAGATGTCCGAGTGGCCTGTGCTTGGCAGGATTCCCTCTTCGAGAGATCTGATTTTGGGCTTCTGGTCCTTTCCAAGTAGATGTCCGAGTGGCCTGTGCTTGGCAAGAGTTTCTCTTAGATGGTTCTGATTTAATGCTGGCAGTCCTTTCCAAGATGATGTCCGAGTCACCTGTGCTTTGCAAGAATCTCTCTTCTAGGGCTTTGATTTTGGACTTCCTGTCCTTTCCAAGTAGATGTCCGAGTGGTCTGTGCTTGGCAAGAATTTCTCATACAGGGCTCTGATTTTGGGCTGTCAGTCCTTTCCAAGTAGATGTCCGAGTGGCCTGTGCTTGGCAAGAGTCCCTCTTCGAGAGATCTGATTTTGGGCTTCCGGTCCTTTCCAAGTAGATGTCCGAGTGGCCTGTGCTTGGCAAGAGTCCCTCTTCGAGGGCTCTCATTTTGGGCTGTCAGTCCTTTCCAAGTAGATGCCCGAGTGGCCTGTGCTTGGCAAGAGTTCCTCTTCGAGGGCTCTTATTTTGGGCTGTCAGTCCTTTCCAAGTAGATGTCCGAGTGGCCTGTGCTTGGCAAGAGTCCCTCTTCGAGGGCTCTGATTTTGGGCTGTCAGTCCTTTCCAAGTAGATATCCGAGTGACCTGTGCTTGGCAAGAGTATCTCTTTTAGAGCTCTGATTTATGATTTCCTGTCCTTTCCAAGTAGATATCCGAGTGGCCTGTGCTTGGCAAGAGTATCTCTTTTAGAGCTCTGATTTTGGACTTCCAGTCCTTTCCAAGTAGATGTCCGAGTGGTCTGTGCTTGGCAAGAGTTTCTCATACAGGGCTCTCATTTTGGGCTGTCAGTCCTTTCGAAGTAGATGTCCGAGTGGCCTGTGCTTGGCAAGAGTTTCTCTTAGATGGTTCTGATTTTATGCTGGCAGTCCTTTCCAAGATGATGTCCGAGTGGCCTGCGCTTGGCAAGAGTTCCTCTTCGAGGGCTCTGATTTTGGGCTACTGGTCCTTTCCAAGTAGATGTCCGAGTGGCCTGTGCTTGGCAAGAGTTTCTCTTAGATGGTTCTGATTTAATGCTGGCAGTCCTTTCCAAGTAGATGTCCGAGTGGCCTGTGCTTGGCAGGAGTCCCTCTTCGAGGGCTCTGATTTTGGGCTGTCAGTCCTTTCCAAGTAGATATCCGAGTGACCTGTGCTTGGCAAGAGTATCTCTTTTAGAGCTCTGATTTTGGACTTCCTGTCCTTTCCAAGTAGATGTCCGAGTGGTCTGTGCTTGGCAAGAGTTTCTCATACAGGGCTCTCATTTTGGGCTGGCAGTCCTTTCCAAGTAGATGTCCGAGTGGCCTGTGCTTGGCAAAAGTTTCTCTTGGATGGTTCTGATTTTGGGCTGTCAGTCCTTTCCAAGTAGATATCCGAGTGGCCTGTGCTTGGCAGGATTCCCTCTTCGAGAGATCTGATTTTGGGCTTCTGGTCCTTTACAAGTAGATGTCCGAGTGGCCTGTGCTTGGCAAGAGTTTCTCTTAGATGGTTCTAATTTTATGCTGGCAGTCCTTTCCAAGATGATGTCCGAGTCGTCTGTGCTTTGCAAGAATCTCTCTTCTAGGGCTCTGGTTTGGACTTCCTGTCCTTTCCAAGTAGATGTCCGAGTGGCTTGTGCTTGGCAAGAGTATCTCTTCGAGGGCTCTGATTTTGGGCTGTCAGTCCTTTCCAAGTAGATGTCCGAGTGGCCTGTGCTTGGCAAGAGTTCCTCTTCGAGGGCTCTCATTTTGGGCTGTCAGTCCTTTCCAAGTAGATGTCCGAGTGGTCTGTGCTTGGCAAGAGTTTCTCATAGAGGGCTCTGATTTTGGGCTGTCGGTCCTTTCCAAGTAGATGTCCGAGTGGCCTGTGCTTGGCAAGAGTCCCTCTTAGAGAGATCTGATTTTGGGCTTCCAGTCCTTTCCAAGTAGATGTCCGAGTGGCCTGTGCTTGGCAAGAGTTTCTCATAGAGGGCTCTCATTTTGGGCTGTCAGTCCTTTCCAAGTAGATGTCCGAGTGGTCTGTGCTTGGCAAGAATTTCTCATACAGGGCTCTGATTTTGGGCTGTCAGTCCTTTCCAAGTAGATATCCGAGTGACCTGTGCTTGGCAAGAGTATCTCTTTTAGAGCTCTGATTTATGATTTCCTGTCCTTTCCAAGTAGATATCCGAGTGGCCTGTGCTTGGCAAGAGTATCTCTTTTAGAGCTCTGATTTTGGACTTCCAGTCCTTTCCAAGTAGATGTCCGAGTGGTCTGTGCTTGGCAAGAGTTTCTCATACAGGGCCCTCATTTTGGGCTGTCAGTCCTTTCCAAGTAGATGTCCGAGTGGCCTGTGCTTGGCAAGAGTTTCTCTTAGATGGTTCTGATTTTATGCTGGCAGTCCTTTCCAAGATGATGTCCGAGTGGCCTGCGCTTGGCAAGAGTTCCTCTTCGAGGGCTCTGATTTTGGGCTTCTGGTCCTTTCCAAGTAGATGTCCGAGTGGCCTGTGCTTGGCAAGAGTTTCTCTTAGATGGTTCTGATTTAATGCTGGCAGTCCTTTCCAAGTAGATGTCCGAGTGGCCTGTGCTTGGCAGGAGTCCCTCTTCGAGGGCTCTGATTTAGGGCTGTCAGTCCTTTCCAAGTAGATATCCGAGTGACCTGTGCTTGGCAAGAGTTTCTCATACAGGGCTCTCATTTTGGGCTGTCAGTCCTTTCCAAGTAGATGTCCGAGTGGCCTGTGCTTGGCAAGAGTTTCTCTTAGATGGTTCTGATTTTGGGCTTCCGGTCCTTTCCAAGTAGATGTCCGAGTGGCCTGTGCTTGGCAAGAGTCCCTCTTCGAGGGCTCTCATTTTGGGCTGTCAGTCCTTTCCAAGTAGATGCCCGAGTGGCCTGTGCTTGGCAAGAGTTCCTCTTCGAGGGCTCTTATTTTGGGCTGTCAGTCCTTTCCAAGTAGATGTCCGAGTGGCCTGTGCTTGGCAAGAGTCCCTCTTCGAGGGCTCTGATTTTGGGCTGTCAGTCCTTTCCAAGTAGATATCCGAGTGACCTGTGCTTGGCAAGAGTATCTCTTTTAGAGCTCTGATTTATGATTTCCTGTCCTTTCCAAGTAGATATCCGAGTGGCCTGTGCTTGGCAAGAGTATCTCTTTTAGAGCTCTGATTTTGGACTTCCAGTCCTTTCCAAGTAGATGTCCGAGTGGTCTGTGCTTGGCAAGAGTTTCTCATACAGGGCTCTCATTTTGGGCTGTCAGTCCTTTCCAAGTAGATGTCCGAGTGGCCTGTGCTTGGCAAGAGTTTCTCTTAGATGGTTCTGATTTTATGCTGGCAGTCCTTTCCAAGTAGATGTCCGAGTGGCCTGTGCTTGGCAAGAGTCCCTCTTAGAGAGATCTGATTTTGGGCTTCCAGTCCTTTCCAAGTAGATTTCCGAGTGGCCTGTGCTTGGCAAGATTTTCTCATAGAGGGCTCTCATTTTGGGCTGTCAGTCCTTTCCAAGTAGATGTCCGAGTGGCCTGTGCTTGGCAAGAGTCCCTCTTCGAGGGCTCTGATTTTGGGCTGTCAGTCCTTTCCAAGTAGATGTCCGAGTGGCCTGTGCTTGGGAAGAATGTTTTTTCGAGGGCTCTGATTTTGGGCTTCCAGTCCTTTCCAAGTAGATGCCCGAGTGGCCTGTGCTTGGCAAGAGTTTCTCATAGAGGGCTCTCATATTGGGCTTCCAGCCCTTTCCAAGTAGATGTCCGAGTGGCCTGTGCTTGGCAAGAGTCCCTCTTCGAGGGCTCTTATTTTGGGCTGTCAGTCCTTTCCAAGTAGATGTCTGAGTGGCCTGTGCTTGGCAAGAGTCTCTCTTCGAGGGCTCTGATTTTGGGCTGTCAGTCCTTTCCAAGTAGATATCCGAGTGACCCGTGCTTGGCAAGAGTATCTCTTTTAGAGCTCTGATTTTGGACTTCCTGTCCGTTCCAAGTAGATGTCCGAGTGGTCTGTGCTTGGCAAGAGTTTCTCATAGAGGGCTCTCATTTTGGGCTGTCAGTCCTTTCCAAGTAGATGTCCGAGTGGCCTGTGCTTGGCAAGAGTCTCTCTTCGAGGGCTCTGATTTTGGGCTGTCAGTCCTTTCCAAGTAGATGTCTGAGTGGCCTGTGCTTGGCAAGAGTCTCTCTTCGAGGGCTCTGATTTTGGGCTGTCAGTCCTTTCCAAGTAGATATCCGAGTGACCTGTGCTTGGCAAGAGTATCTCTTTTAGAGCTCTGATTTTGGACTTCCTGTCCGTTCCAAGTAGATGTCCGAGTGGTCTGTGCTTGGCAAGAGTTTCTCATAGAGGGCTCTCATTTTGGGCTGTCAGTCCTTTCCAAGTAGATGTCCGAGTGGTCTGTGCTTGGCAAGAGTTTCTCATACAGGGCTCTCATTTTGGGCTGTCAGTCCTTTCCAAGTAGATGTCCGAGTGGCCTGTGCTTGGCAAGAGTTTCTCTTAGATGGTTCTGATTTTATGCTGGCAGTCCTTTCCAAGATGATGTCCGAGTGGCCTGCGCTTGGCAAGAGTTCCTCTTCGAGGGCTCTGATTTTGGGCTTCTGGTCCTTTCCAAGTAGATGTCCGAGTGGCCTGTGCTTGGCAAGAGTTTCTCTTAGATGGTTCTGATTTAATGCTGGCAGTCCTTTCCAAGTAGATGTCCGAGTGGCCTGTGCTTGGCAGGAGTCCCTCTTCGAGGGCTCTGATTTTGGGCTGTCAGTCCTTTCCAAGTAGATATCCGAGTGACCTGTGCTTGGCAAGAGTATCTCTTTTAGAGCTCTGATTTTGGACTTCCTGTCCTTTCCAAGTAGATGTCCGAGTGGTCTGTGCTTGGCAAGAGTTTCTCATACAGGGCTCTCATTTTTGGCTGGCAGTCCTTTCCAAGTAGATGTCCGAGTGGCCTGTGCTTGGCAAGAGTTTCTCTTAGATGGTTCTGATTTTGGGCTGTCAGTCCTTTCCAAGTAGATATCCGAGTGGCCTGTGCTTGGCAGGATTCCCTCTTCGAGAGATCTGATTTTGGGCTTCTGGTCCTTTACAAGTAGATGTCCGAGTGGCCTGTGCTTGGCAAGAGTTTCTCTTAGATGGTTCTAATTTTATGCTGGCAGTCCTTTCCAAGATGATGTCCGAGTCGTCTGTGCTTTGCAAGAATCTCTCTTCTAGGGCTCTGGTTTGGACTTCCTGTCCTTTCCAAGTAGATGTCCGAGTGGTCTGTGCTTGGCAAGAGTCCCTCTTCGAGGGCTCTGATTTTGGGCTGTCAGTCCTTTCCAAGTAGATGTCCGAGTGGCTTGTGCTTGGCAAGAGTCCCTCTTCGAGGGCTCTGATTTTGGGCTGTCAGACCTTTCCAAGTAGATATCCGAGTGACCTGTGCTTGGCAAGAGTATCTCTTTTAGAGCTCTGATTTTGGACTTCCTGTCCTTTCCAAGTAGATGTCCGAGTGGTCTGTGCTTGGCAAGAGTTTCTCATACAGGGCTCTCATTTTGGGCTGGCAGTCCTTTCCAAGATGATGTCCGAGTGGCCTGCGCTTGGCAAGAGTTCCTCTTCGAGGGCTCTGATTTTGGGCTGTCAGTCCTTTCCAAGTAGATGTCCGAGTGGCCTGTGCTTGGCAAGAGTTTCTCATAGAGGGCTCTCATTTTGGGCTGTCAGTCCTTTCCAAGTAGATATCCGAGTGACCTGTGCTTGGCAAGAGTATCTCTTTTAGAGCTCTGATTTTGGACTTCCTGTCCTTTCCAAGTAGATGTCCGAGTGGTCTGTGCTTGGCAAGAGTTTCTCATACAGGGCTCTCATTTTGGGCTGGCAGTCCTTTCCAAGATGATGTCCGAGTGGCCTGCGCTTGGCAAGAGTTCCTCTTCGAGGGCTCTGATTTTGGGCTGTCAGTCCTTTCCAAGTAGATGTCCGAGTGGTCTGTGCTTGGCAAGAGTTTCTCATACAGGGCTCTCATTTTTGGCTGGCAGTCCTTTCCAAGTAGATGTCCGAGTGGCCTGTGCTTGGCAAGAGTTTCTCTTAGATGGTTCTGATTTTGGGCTGTCAGTCCTTTCCAAGTAGATATCCGAGTGGCCTGTGCTTGGCAGGATTCCCTCTTCGAGAGATCTGATTTTGGGCTTCTGGTCCTTTACAAGTAGATGTCCGAGTGGCCTGTGCTTGGCAAGAGTTTCTCTTAGATGGTTCTAATTTTATGCTGGCAGTCCTTTCCAAGATGATGTCCGAGTCGTCTGTGCTTTGCAAGAATCTCTCTTCTAGGGCTCTGGTTTGGACTTCCTGTCCTTTCCAAGTAGATGTCCGAGTGGCCTGTGCTTGGCAGGAGTCCCTCTTCGAGGGCTCTGATTTTGGGCTGTCAGACCTTTCCAAGTAGATATCCGAGTGACCTGTGCTTGGCAAGAGTATCTCTTTTAGAGCTCTGATTTTGGACTTCCTGTCCTTTCCAAGTAGATGTCCGAGTGGTCTGTGCTTGGCAAGAGTTTCTCATACAGGGCTCTCATTTTGGGCTGTCAGTCCTTTCCAAGATGATGTCCGAGTCGTCTGTGCTTTGCAAGAATCTCTCTTCTAGGGCTCTGGTTTGGACTTCCTGTCCTTTCCAAGTAGATGTCCGAGTGGCCTGTGCTTGGCAAGAGTTTCTCATACAGGGCTCTCATTTTGGGCTGTCAGTCCTTTCCAAGATGATGTCCGAGTCGTCTGTGCTTTGCAAGAATCTCTCTTCTAGGGCTCTGGTTTGGACTTCCTGTCCTTTCCAAGTAGATGTCCGAGTGGCCTGTGCTTGGCAGGAGTCCCTCTTCGAGGGCTCTGATTTTGGGCTGTCAGACCTTTCCAAGTAGATATCCGAGTGACCTGTGCTTGGCAAGAGTATCTCTTTTAGAGCTCTGATTTTGGACTTCCTGTCCTTTCCAAGTAGATGTCCGAGTGGTCTGTGCTTGGCAAGAGTTTCTCATACAGGGCTCTCATTTTGGGCTGGCAGTCCTTTCCAAGATGATGTCCGAGTGGCCTGCGCTTGGCAAGAGTTCCTCTTCGAGGGCTCTGATTTTGGGCTGTCAGTCCTTTCCAAGTAGATATCCGAGTGGCCTGTGCTTGGCAGGATTCCCTCTTCGAGAGATCTGATTTTGGGCTTCTGGTCCTTTACAAGTAGATGTCCGAGTGGCCTGTGCTTGGCAAGAGTTTCTCTTAGATGGTTCTAATTTTATGCTGGCAGTCCTTTCCAAGTAGATGTCCGAGTGGTCTGTGCTTGGCAAGAGTTTCTCATAGAGGGCTCTGATTTTGGGCTGTCGGTCCTTTCCAAGTAGATGTCCGAGTGGCCTGTGCTTGGCAGGAGTCCCTCTTAGAGAGATCTGATTTTGGGCTTCCAGTCCTTTCCAAGTAGATGTCCGAGTGGCCTGTGCTTGGCAAGAGTTTCTCATAGAGGGCTCTCATTTTGGGCTGTCAGTCCTTTCCAAGTAGATGTCCGAGTGGTCTGTGCTTGGCAAGAATTTCTCATACAGGGCTCTGATTTTGGGCTGTCAGTCCTTTCCAAGTAGATATCCGAGTGACCTGTGCTTGGCAAGAGTATCTCTTTTAGAGCTCTGATTTATGATTTCCTGTCCTTTCCAAGTAGATATCCGAGTGGCCTGTGCTTGGCAAGAGTATCTCTTTTAGAGCTCTGATTTTGGACTTCCAGTCCTTTCCAAGTAGATGTCCGAGTGGTCTGTGCTTGGCAAGAGTTTCTCATACAGGGCCCTCATTTTGGGCTGTCAGTCCTTTCCAAGTAGATGTCCGAGTGGCCTGTGCTTGGCAAGAGTTTCTCTTAGATGGTTCTGATTTTATGCTGGCAGTCCTTTCCAAGATGATGTCCGAGTGGCCTGCGCTTGGCAAGAGTTCCTCTTCGAGGGCTCTGATTTTGGGCTTCTGGTCCTTTCCAAGTAGATGTCCGAGTGGCCTGTGCTTGGCAAGAGTTTCTCTTAGATGGTTCTGATTTAATGCTGGCAGTCCTTTCCAAGTAGATGTCCGAGTGGCCTGTGCTTGGCAGGAGTCCCTCTTCGAGGGCTCTGATTTTGGGCTGTCAGTCCTTTCCAAGTAGATATCCCAGTGACCTGTGCTTGGCAAGAGTTTCTCATACAGGGCTCTCATTTTGGGCTGTCAGTCCTTTCCAAGTAGATGTCCGAGTGGCCTGTGCTTGGCAAGAGTTTCTCTTAGATGGTTCTGATTTTGGGCTTCCGGTCCTTTCCAAGTAGATGTCCGAGTGGCCTGTGCTTGGCAAGAGTCCCTCTTCGAGGGCTCTCATTTTGGGCTGTCAGTCCTTTCCAAGTAGATGCCCGAGTGGCCTGTGCTTGGCAAGAGTTCCTCTTCGAGGGCTCTTATTTTGGGCTGTCAGTCCTTTCCAAGTAGATGTCCGAGTGGCCTGTGCTTGGCAAGAGTCCCTCTTCGAGGGCTCTGATTTTGGGCTGTCAGTCCTTTCCAAGTAGATATCCGAGTGACCTGTGCTTGGCAAGAGTATCTCTTTTAGAGCTCTGATTTATGATTTCCTGTCCTTTCCAAGTAGATATCCGAGTGGCCTGTGCTTGGCAAGAGTATCTCTTTTAGAGCTCTGATTTTGGACTTCCAGTCCTTTCCAAGTAGATGTCCGAGTGGTCTGTGCTTGGCAAGAGTTTCTCATACAGGGCTCTCATTTTGGGCTGTCAGTCCTTTCCAAGTAGATGTCCGAGTGGCCTGTGCTTGGCAAGGTCCCTCTTCGAGAGATCTGATTTTGGGCTTCTGGTCCTTTTCAAGTAGATGTCCGAGTGGCCTGTGCTAGGCAAGAGTTTCTCTTAGATGGTTCGGATTTTATGCTGGCAGTCCTTTCCAAGTAGATGTCCGAGTGGCCTGTGCTTGGCAAGAGTCCCTCTTAGAGAGATCTGATTTTGGGCTTCCAGTCCTTTCCAAGTAGATTTCCGAGTGGCCTGTGCTTGGCAAGATTTTCTCATAGAGGGCTCTCATTTTGGGCTGTCAGTCCTTTCCAAGTAGATGTCCGAGTGGCCTGTGCTTGGCAAGAGTCCCTCTTCGAGGGCTCTGATTTTGGGCTGTCAGTCCTTTCCAAGTAGATGTCCGAGTGGCCTGTGCTTGGGAAGAATGATTTTTCGAGGGCTCTGATTTTGGGCTTCCAGTCCTTTCCAAGTAGATGCCCGAGTGGCCTGTGCTTGGCAAGAGTTTCTCATAGAGGGCTCTCATATTGGGCTTCCAGCCCTTTCCAAGTAGATGTCCGAGTGGCCTGTGCTTGGCAAGAGTCCCTCTTCGAGGGCTCTTATTTTGGGCTGTCAGTCCTTTCCAAGTAGATGTCTGAGTGGCCTGTGCTTGGCAAGAGTCTCTCTTCGAGGGCTCTGATTTTGGGCTGTCAGTCCTTTCCAAGTAGATATCCGAGTGACCTGTGCTTGGCAAGAGTATCTCTTTTAGAGCTCTGATTTTGGACTTCCTGTCCGTTCCAAGTAGATGTCCGAGTGGTCTGTGCTTGGCAAGAGTTTCTCATAGAGGGCTCTCATTTTGGGCTGTCAGTCCTTTCCAAGTAGATGTCCGAGTGGCCTGTGCTTGGCAAGAGTCTCTCTTCGAGGGCTCTGATTTTGGGCTGTCAGTCCTTTCCAAGTAGATGTCTGAGTGGCCTGTGCTTGGCAAGAGTCTCTCTTCGAGGGCTCTGATTTTGGGCTGTCAGTCCTTTCCAAGTAGATATCCGAGTGACCTGTGCTTGGCAAGAGTATCTCTTTTAGAGCTCTGATTTTGGACTTCCTGTCCGTTCCAAGTAGATGTCCGAGTGGTCTGTGCTTGGCAAGAGTTTCTCATAGAGGGCTCTCATTTTGGGCTGTCAGTCCTTTCCAAGATGATGTCCGAGTGGCCTGTGCTCGGCAAGAGTTCCTCTTCGAGGGCTCTGATTTTGGGCTGTCAGTCCTTTCCAAGTAGATATCCGAGTGACCTGTGCTTGGCAAGAGTATCTCTTTTAGAGCTCTGATTTTGGACTTCCTGCCCTTTCCAAGTAGATGTCCGAGTGGTCTGTGCTTGGCAAGAGTTTCTCATAGAGGGCTCTCATTTTGGGCTGTCAGTCCTTTCCAAGTAGATGTCCGAGTGGCCTGTGCCTGGCAAGAGTTTCTCTTAGATGGTTCTGATTTTATGCTGGCAGTCCTTTCCAAGATGATGTCCGACTGGCCTGTGCTTGGCAAGAGTTCCTCTTCGAGGGCTCTGATTTTGGGCTGTCAGTCCTTTTCAAGTAGATGTCCGAGTGGCCTGTGCTTGGGAAGAATGTTTTTTCGAGGGCTCTGATTTTGGGCTTCCAGTCCTTTCCAAGTAGATGTCCGAGTGGCCTGTGCTTGGCAGGACCAACTCTTTAGGTCTCTGATTTTTGGCAATCACTCCTTGACAGTCCTCAGCACGGGGATGGCTCACCAGGTCTTCATGAGTGCTGATCCTTTCTTCTTCTGAGAGGAGTCTTCTGTAGCAACAAATCGTGGAATCTCCTCGAGTAGCCTCTGCAGAGTATCAGGTCCTTTGTAGTACAGGTGAACAGGGTAGAAACTACAGATTGGATGGAAGAAGATACACGTCACGATGAAAACCGATGGAGACTTATTGTTGAGCAAATATGCCTTTATGGAAGATGTATGCTGCTCGAATTAGGTAAGCTATTTACTGCACTATTATAACGCATTGTACCATTTTTAAATATGTATATTGGTATCAGTTCCACAGGTTGTCGCGTTCGCTATATTTAAAATTTCACATTTACAGGGACCGGAAACGCTACAACATGTACTAAACTACGAATATCTCCTAGAACCTTCTGTTGTCTTCCTTGTCCGAAGATCTTCCATACGTTAGTATTGTCTTCTTAAGTCCGGCTTGGTCATCAGGTTTGACACAGGCCATCTGGTTCGTCGTAGGTCATCCGATTCCACCAAGAGCTTCTTTTAAGGACTAGGCGATCAACAGCAAGGTAAGAATTAGTTTTTACTAAACTATGGATTGTAATTGTTGATCTATAAAACAATCTTAAGACCGATTGTCACGTACGCTGGTGAAACGTGGGTCCTGGCCCAGGAATGCGAGAAGATGCTGCAGATCTGGGAGAGGAAGGTACTTCAGCATATATTTGGGCCAGTATGTAACGAAGGCCAATGGAGGTCAAGAAATAATAGAGAGCTTCGGGAACTGTACAATGAACTAGACCTAGTCACCTATGTCAAATCAACCCGTATGGGATGGCTTGGGCACGTGGAGAGAATGAGAGAAGATAGGTACCCGAAGAAACTATTATATGGCAAACCAGGAGGCAGAAGAGGAAGAGGAAGGCCCAGGTTGCGATGGCTGGGTGATGTGGAGGACGATCTGCAGAGGATGGGAATCGGACAATGGAGAGGTCGAGCTGCTGACAGGGAAGACTGGAGAGGCGTTGTTGTGGAGGCCAGGGCCTCAGGGGGAAGAAGAAGAAGAATGGATTTTAATGGTTATGAAAAGTGCACAGGAGGGGAGGTTTTTTTAATCATCTCAAATAGGAGACTAAAAATATCCAAATTTAAGTAATGATTGATAGCGGAGAATTAACCAATAACCTTGATTTTATAATTTTAAGGATTGTTCAATTGTTGAATAATAATAAAACATTTACTTATAACATTTAAACTGCTGAAGATCTTTAGTTTCTTGTCATTGTATTTTTTTAAGGTTTATTTTATTTTTTCAGGACGAAGAAGATATGAAGCAGTCTTCCTAGCCAGCAGCCTTCGGAGCCAGCAGCCTCTGCACCTCGTAGATCTTCAAGACTCCGAAGCCATCACACCCCTCTTAGGGTGCCAAGTCAGTGGAACAAGTTCTAAGCATGCACTGTGGCCCAGTCGAACAATATTAAACTATTAAAGGATCAATTAAAAAAAATGAATTGACTATTTGATTAATTTTTTTTATTACTTTACATGAATTATAGCTTCATTATAAGTATTAGAACTTTAAAGTTTATAACTTGGCTTTAAATTATTATAACTTTATTGTTATGAATTATCTATAACTTGCAAAATTGTTTTTGATCTTGGCCACAGTCCTGCCCACTTTGGATATTGCATGTTGCATGTTGCATGTTTGTTTTTTCACACACGTACACTCCCAAGGAACATAACAACATACGACACAATATTACTTTTATTATTTTTTAAACACAGTAATATAAATTTCAATGAAATCATTCAAATATTTAATTACATATAAATATTCATTTTTTATAATAATTTTAAAGCTTTTGATTTCTTATAATTTGTATTAAATCTATTAAATTTTTGATAGATTCAAATTAAATTCATTACTTATTAAATTAATTTTTCATTTGCTTATCATTCATTATTTATTAATTTAATTTAAAACTTTTTTAACAGTAAATTTATTATTGCATAAATATATTATTTAAAATTTAGGATTGTAAATATAGGACACAAGTTAGGTAGGCTAGGTCACATCCTTAGTGGGCAGTATTTTTGCATGATGCATGAGCATGAAATATATTTTTTAGCGACCTCCTCTCACATTACACACCACAACACAACACTTTTTCAACTTTTTTTATTAAATTTAATTTTTTTAAAATGTACTTTATTAAAAGTTAATTTAAATTTTATACCAATCACTTTCATAGAATCATTAAATTCACTGAGCAGATTAGAATTTTTTAAATAGACCAAATTTTCAATTAATCATAGATATTTAACTAGAATTTGATATACATCTTAACTTATTAAATTTAATGCTTTCATTCATTTTTATTGAAGTAATAAAGTCATTATTATATTAATTTAAATTCAATTACAAATATACTACTTTAATGTGAGAGTTGAGGATCTTCAAGACTACAGCAGCTCCTCTCTCATTACACACCACAACACTTTTTCAACATTAGTGAATTTTTAATTAAATTTTTTTTTAATTTAAAAATGTTTCAAGTTTTGAAAGTATTTTTAGATTGATAAAATTTGATTATAAAATATTAATTTTCATTCATTCATATAAATATTATTATTTTTTAAATATTCAAAAGTACATTAATATAAATTAAAATTTCATATTGAGTAGAGTATTTCATATTATTACATAGCTATATTTGATTTTTTATCGTTAAGTAAATAGTGAAATCCTTACACTTTAGGTTTAGGTATACATGAGAGTTGAGAGCAAGATCTTCGCAAAAGTGAGTAATACTATTGCATGAAGTAGTGTTTTGTTTGTATTATTATATTTATGTATGTAATATTTTATTATATAACCAGACCACCTTCAAAGTTGAAGGGGTGTCTAGGGCTTGTTATTTATGACATGTAATTTAGGTTTATTCGTCGAATGTAGGTCTGTTCGTCGAATTTAGGTACATTCGCCAATTTAAGGTTTAGTAATAAAATTGGGTTTACTCGTCGAATTTAGGTTTATTCCTCCCGTTACCCAAAGTTTCTTCCTACGTCAAATGCTAGGTAGGATTGTGGACTAGGCCTACCGGGGATACCACATTAAAAAAAACGCACCCCAAGCACTCTACCTCAGCGGTGGTGTGGAAAAGAGTGCATTATTGAATTTTTATTTGTTTGATTTAGTTACTTATTGATTTTTCAATATTTGATGAAATTTATAGGCTAGCTTATAATTATTATTATAGCTGCAGCCATCCTTTAATTTATGTAGTAAAATCAATGCGATAAATTTTTCAACTTTAATATTATATCAAAAGAATTAATTAGTCTCAATCAGGTCTTATCTCCGATACCGCGCAGTTATCTATAATTTTGTATCGTTCTTCATTATTCCCCAGGTTCAAAATGCAGATGATTTTTATATCGCAATTATTGAATAGTGTTTTTTCTATCATGGTTCTCGTAATAGAGAAGTCTAATGCGCCTATAAATTATGCTATTTTTCAACTATTCATTGCAATAAAATCCTTGCAATAGAATTTCTATGAAAAATATGTAATATATTATTTTTATGTTTCAATTACATATTATTGAAAAGTGTTCTCAGGGCAGGGTCTTTGCATGAGGCCTTGATGGTGAGTAACGACACCAAAAACCCGAGTTCAGTACACCATGCACCCTCACCAGAACAGTACACTGAAACAGCACTCTTCACTCAACCACATTATACAGACAAAGGTCACTTACAGTACACACTCTAGGGTCACCTTGTGACGAATATTTTTTTAAATTTTTGTAACCATTAACTTTGTTAATTTTTTTTTTATTTAGGAGAAAATTTATGGTCAAATGTATTTAGATATATGATAATTTAATTTAGATTTAAGGCAAATGTTAAAAGAAGACATAGTATTAGGTATTATTTTTGTTTTCTATTTGTTGTTGTTGTGAAACGGTGTGTAAGCCTTTGTTTTGAACGAGAGAGAGAGTTGGGATTAAGCCCGGACTTCGAGATAAGGCAGTCTGTTCTTGGACGTCAGGGAAGCGAGAGCTGGGCCCAGTGTTTGACGTGAAACGTGAGTTCTTACAGACTGTTTTTTTGTGTCCCTGCCGACGTGCGAGAATCGAGGTATTCTCCCGTCTTGCGAGAATCTGAAGGAGAGGCAGAAGGAAGAAGCCAGAGCTTCGAAATTCACTAGGGCCATGATGGCAACACCACCAATTGGCTGTATGTAACAAAAGACTGCTAGTTATTGTATCCTATTCAAATTCCGAGCTGGAATTCATATCTTTTTGTAAATTTTTAATTTATCAATAATTAAATAGTGATTAATTTGTGATGGAAGATATTGGTGATTTTCCTCTTTCTTATGTTTTTTTTTTTCTTAGAAGTGGCTTATTATTTTATTTGAGTATAATTTTTTTTTTTTGTACATATTTTTATCTATTAATCTTTTTTTATATATATTAGTTTAGAGTTAATCTTTGTTTCTCTCTTTTTCTTTTTGTTAATCAAACTTCAATTTAATAAGGAAGAAAATGTTTAAATTAATAAATAGTATTTTATTTCTATTTTATCTATTTATTTATTTCTATTTTATTTCTATTATATAAACAGTCTGAGGTTTCGCTATTTTTCTCAAGCGTTTTCTTTAGAAATTTTCTAATTTTTTTTTATTAAATATTCATTTATTTTTATTTACTTTTCTTTAAATAGGGTGGCGTCCAGGTGATGCTAATGTGTAGCAATGTTTGTTACACATTATCATTTTATTTAGGTGTAACTACCTGCGGAATTATTCTAGTTAATATTTGTAACCTACTGGGGTTTCCATTTGTTTTGGCGATATCCCCGCACATAGGGTTGAATCCCACCCTTCTCCACTGAGCTTGGGGCAAATTTTGTTACGGCGATTTTCGCGGGAGTTTTCAACGTAACAACCTCCCCTAGATAGCCGTCCCGGATGGGAGAGCAGGCCTGCAGGCTCTGTGGTGGCATCCCCACCAGCAGGCTAGGCTACGGAGATAGGGTTGATGGCCCCCCTACCTCAATACCAATCACCACCATTTTAATTAATGTTTCTACAATTTTTTTTTTTATTATAATGACGGCAATATTTTTCAGGTACAAGAACTGTAGAGTCTGCTGCAGAGGTACTAGAGGGAACCTCAACGTTGATGAAGTAAGACATGAAGTAGCTATACGAATTGGCTTGATGTTTAACATGACTATGCTGCTGAGAAAAAGATGATGATGATGACCAAGTCGGGTAAGTGAATATACTTTAACAATAAACAATTCATTTATATTTCATTTAAAATGAATTAATTATGCTTTATTTTATTATTTTCTTTTTCTTTTTTCATATTTAGAGCAAGCCCGCATGCTGTTCCGGAATGGTTGTAAGATAGAAGTCATGTTCAGAAGCTTATCCTTGGAATCTAAAAGACTGAAGCAAACTTGTACTGCAGAGGGTTTGGTATTCTGCAGGACAACTGTGAAGAGA
Source organism: Arma custos (assembly GCA_037127475.1). Classification (NCBI taxonomy): domain Eukaryota; kingdom Metazoa; phylum Arthropoda; class Insecta; order Hemiptera; family Pentatomidae; genus Arma; species Arma custos. The sequence goes on along the minus strand of JBBAGI010000159.1, from coordinate 31,272 downwards.
TTCCACGATTGACTCGACGGTGGAAGACTCCTGGGAGACGGAACGATACGCTCTCTGGAGGATCCGGCAGGCCACCTTCTGAAGCTCTCTCCCTTGCGAGTTAGTGAGGCGTTCTTGGTCTTGCAGGGTAGTCGAAAGGAAGCGAGCCCAGAACTTCTGTGTTCGGCTCATCTGAAACAGCACTCTTCACTCAGCAACATTATACAGCCAAAAGTCACTTACAGTACACACTCTAGGACTCAAGGATTATGGACTTGGCCTAAAAAACCGGACCCCAAGCACTCTACCTCAGCAGTGGTGTGGAAAAGAATGCTTTATCAAATTTTTATTTGTTAGATTTAGTTAATTATTGATTTTTCAGGATTTGATGAAATTTATAGGCTAGCTTATAATTATTATTCTAGCGATTCACCTGTGAAGGGTCTGGTGTTCAGTACATGATAGAGACCGTACTGTTTCTTTGTGTTTTCTTTTGTGCAGGGAGTTTATTTGTCCTAGATCCCATATAATCCCCCTCCGGCCTTTAACAGACTAATGAAAATTCTTCCAGTGAGTGGGATTTGAACTAAGCACTCTACCACTCAGCCACTCCATTCCTTTTTCATTTAAAATAAATAATAAAGAATATAAAAATGAAAAACATATTTAGTATCATGCAAAAGTTTCGCTCTAAAATATAGAGGGTTACTTGGAGTCAATAAAACCATTTAAAATCTGTTTGGCTATCACTTTCATTTTACACCTTTATTTTGTCACTTGGTCTTGTATTCCAATACTTATAGGGCCTTTTGTACCTTGACCCGAAGATAGTTTATCTGTATTTTAAAATTATTTAAATTTAATTGAGCAATATAATAAATCATATAACACTTCTAATCACTTATGCAGATTATCAAGACAGAATATTTGGTAAAATATGAAAATTCATCTCCTTCTTGTTATTCAGTTATATACTTTTTTTATTATTTCTAATATAACATGTTTTTGATAAAAATAAATTCATTATATTAAGACCGTGGAAAAATTACAACGAAAAGCCTTAAGTCTCCAAACTAAAACAGAAATAGAAATTATCTGCCCAATATTTCGCCCATTCAGGCATCCTCAGGGTAGAAAGAGAATAACAGCAAAACAAAACGTAAATAATGCACCCAAATAACATCCCACCACCTCCAAGGCTCAAATGCAACTAAAGAATCATAAGGAAGGTTACTGGACCCCAGCTGGTTAAGGTTTGATAAAAACAGCTGATAGATACTTCAGAAATTCAAAATTCAATATACACTCACCAAACTTCAAAATTTTCCACGGTCTTAACATTTATGTAAAGTCTCTTTTAACTTTTCAATATTAATAAATTCATTATTTTTTTTTTCCTGGGTTGATTGTAGGCCAAGACCGAAAAGGAGTGGTTGGCTATATTAGAAGAAGCAACTGAAATTCTGTCCTTACTTAATTCCACTGAATTATAGCAAGATCCTTATTCTAATTCATCTTCAGCATGAAAACTATTGTGACAAAACAATGAAACATACTAATAATATAGCATGCTAGAATTTCTTTATGTTTATACATTTTTTTTTTTACAACAGTAGAACCAAATATTTACATGCAAATATAATATGGAAAGTGGAGTGCTTGTAATAGAGCTCTTGGAAATGTCTTTATGCCAAGTATTTTGCAGTTGTTCCACTTATAGAGTTCCATTTTCTAATTGGAGTGATCTTCAACAGGCCGCTTTAAAGGACAAACCTGTAACTAGTATAATCTATGAAAGATTCAGTACATGGTAGAGGCTGAACTGTTTCTAAACCATTGTTTGTGCAGGGATGTGATTTGGCCGAGTTCTCACTCTACAAGCAGGTTTTCCCCTCAATTAAGAAAGGCATTCACATTTTAGAAGTTCGGTAAGCCCCAGAAAGGTTTGTAGATCCCACAGGGTTGATCCATGGCTGTGAAAAAAATAAACAAGTTATCTTCCAAAGCTGGTTTCAAAGTCATAACATATACTAGTCTCTATACATTGAGCTACTCCTCAATAATCATTATTATTTTTGAGGAAGAAAATGGTCCGGTTGGAGGTCAAAGAATTCTCTTTCGAAGTTTCGACCCACATTGCATGTCTTCTTCAGAGCTGGTGAGATGAGGAGTTGACACTAGACTGGGTGAGTGTCCGCACCCACCTGGACCATTTTCTTCCTCAAAAATAATGATTATTACTTATACTATTACTTCCTGTTTCCTGATGAACATATTTTGCTTGATTAATTCCAGGTAATATTACTTATTTTGATATAAATCAGTATTGTTAATGTAAAGTAAATCTGAAAAAATAATGTATAATGATTGAAATTAGACCTTGAAAACATAAATAAATATCAACATTTTATGTAAAGGAGATAGTTGGGGGGTGCAGTCAATAAGTACACAGAATAAGTGATGAACTTATATTATGTGCCGACGTTTCGACCTACAGTGTAGGTCATCTTCAGGGCTAACAGAGAAACAAACAGAACAAAAAAATATAAAAAATGTACAGTAACAATAATATGGTGACAAGTAATGTAGAAAAATAAAATAGTGGCAGATATGAAGATAGAAAAAGGGCCAGATTTTGGTTTCTTTTGTTTAACTCCTCCTTTTGATTTTCCTTTATATTAGTATTTTGTACTGTACTATCCTTTCTGTACATTTATTTTCTATTTTTTATTTTATATGCGTTATTTATAATTTATCATCTCTGCTCATTTTCTTTATTTTATTAAATCTGTCTTATTTTATTATATCTGTCATTATTTTCATTTGCTTCTCATTATCAATAATTTGTCATATCTGTCTTTATCTTAATTTCATTATATCTGTCACTATTTCTATAATTATATCTGTCACTATTTCAATAATTTTGTTATATTTGGCTTTATCTTAATTTTATTATATCTGTCACTATTTTAATTCATTATTTTCACTATTTATTACACACACACATTATCACATTATCTGTCACTATTTCAATAATTACATCTGTCACTATTTCAATAATTTTGTTATATTTGGCTTTATCTTAATTTTATTATATCTGTCACTTTTTTAATTCATTACTTTCACTATTTTAATTTTTTCATTATCATTAATTTTTTTAAATCTGTCTATATCTTTATTTTATTATAATCTGGCCCTTTTTCTATCTTCATATCTGCCACTATTTTATTTTTCTACATTACTTGTCACCATATTATTGTTACTGTACATTTTTTATATTTTTTTGTTCTGTTTGTTTCTCTGTTAGCCCTGAAGATGACCTACACTGTAGGTCGAAACGTCGGCACATAATATAAGTTCATCACTTATTCTGTGTACTTATTGACTGCACTCCCAACTATCTCCTTTACATTAGATCATCCAGTCAACTATTTTCATCTCATACATGCGTCAACATTTCATGTTTTAATATAAATTGGTGAATCTAATAACATGGTATTAAAAATGTTTGTATAAATTGAGAAAGATATTACATGACCAAATAGATGATTTAAAGAAAAAACAGACAATAATAATTCATTATATGGTATATAGTATCAGTTCTGCAGGTGGTCACTTTGAGTTGAGTTATAATTAGTTTTATCTGTTTATTCGTTTACGTTTACTAAGTACCCTGAACTTTAGTAAGGAAAAATGTATGTGATTAAGGGAAATCTATATATTTCGGTAATCATTTAGTCAAGAAATAAACATTTCAACTATCATTTCGACGTATACATGTTTATGTTTGTTGAAACATTCATTTCTTGATGAAATGGTAACCGAAATACACACATTTCCCATATTTATATTCATTTTTCCTTATTAAAACTCATGATAATTGCTATTTTGGAGATTATTAAAAAGGAAATGAATGAACAGTTAAAACTTGACTTGCTCCCATTTTTAAGTTAATGAATAGTTTGTGCAATATTCTACTCCCCCCCCCACCCCAATCCTTATGCTAGTTTAAGGACATTACACAATACACCCTTATTATCTTATGGAATATATCAACAAATTAACATAATAAAGAGTTATATAGAGGGAAAAAAATTCAGTTCATGCAAAAGTACTCGTAAACCTTCACCCTTCACTTATTCTATACTTACAAATGGTTTATATTTCTACCATTACTATGATTAGTTTGTATGAATGAATTAAGGGATTAAATATAACTTAGATCAACTCCTAATGTATGTGTTAAATTCACTGAATTGCAATTTTTTTCAATTTAGTAATGCCAGATTGACATCTGACTGCACTAAATAAAAAATATAATAGATAATGTTTTTTACTTATTTCTATTTAACAGTTTATTATTTATATTGTATTAAACTTTGCAATAAAAATGTTTGTTGATCTATAAGTATTTCCTTTAAAATGATAATATGAAATTTTATTTGGCATAATTATGTTTGGTATATTTGGTAAAATGTTTTTTCTTCATCAGTTCCCTGGAACATTAAAATATTCACATGAAAAAATTCAAAGAAGTAGTAGTTAAAATATGATCAATTAATTTAAGTAATCTTAATCTTATAGAACAATTAGTTGATGTTTAAATTATAAGGAAAGGATTAAATGGACTATTTCACATCATATGCATATTCTTTACTTAATATAACAGAATGCATTTATATATAATTTTTTAAAGGGCATTTCCTATTTATTTGTAAGTCAAATATATAAAAAAAAATCTTGAAGAAGGAAACAAAAAAAAAAAAACCCAGCTCTTATCAGGAATCAGGTGCTTATCAGGCGGTAATCCGTTATGTCAACATGGCGGCGAAGTCCTAAGTGTCTCAATTCGCGACCAGGTTATGTTGTTTCTTGTAACTACTAGTTATTTAGTCGTTTTTGTTCCGCTTAAATTGCTTGTGGATACAGATATTTCATTTTTTAATTTCCTGTCTAGATTTGGTAAGTGAATCATTTCATATGCTCTGTAGAAATTGCCAATCATATAATATTTAGATTAAACTGTTATCAGATAATGTCACGTTTGAATATTAACACTTGTTGATTGTTGAAAACAGTTTTTGTGAGCAATAAAATAAATAGTTATAAATACAAAATTGTTATCTAAGGTTGTCAATCTCTTTTAAATCTTTTGAAAACCAGCATGACAATTTGTTCTTCTTATTTTAGAATTTTTACTACAGAGACTGATTTTCTCCTTATTCATCATAGAATGCTGTGTGCCAGTTTATTTAATAGCTGTGTTAAAGTTTAAAAATATGACATTTTACTTTTTTTTAAATATAAAGTGTAATTTGCCCTATTATAAGGCTCTTATTGCAGTTGTAACTTTTGGTTTGACTTCTTTCTTAACTGTTTATTTATATACTATTGAAATGAACTACTTTATATATTTATTTTGCTTACAAATTTAAAAAAGGTTGTTAAAAGAATATTATCATAATTATGTTTGCTTATCATCCATCCATTCATTCATCATTATTTAATGTCCCTTTATTAACATAGTGGTCTCGTAGAATATTTATTTGTTTTTCTTACATTAAGTTAACAAATATTCAATAATAAATATATCGATTGATGGTGATTTATGTTTGATGCTAGAAAAATAAGAGGAGTGATAATCATGTTTTGTTTTTTCAAGATATTGCCATAAAAAAATTTTATGTTTAACTTATCCAGTTCAATTCTTTTTCTTGAAACAGTTGTAAGCAATTATATTGATTTAAAAAATTAAAATCTCTTCTATGAATATAATGCTTAATAAACTAACATAAGTATTAATTTATATTTTAAGCTTATCATATTTATGCTATATTTTGGATATAAATTTAGTAGATACTTTAAATGTGGTGTGATTACATTGTTTATTCATTTTTTATAGTGTCAAAGGGTCTTTAGTTATTTATCTATTTTAAATCGAGGAAATTAAATGGATTTTAATATTGTTTATTGGGAAATGTTATTTTAAGTTGGTGCATATCATTAGGTGCAGTGAATCAAATGTCAAATTAAATCAATTTTTATTGCCTTATATTGGTACAATGAAATTTGTATCATTTGATACATTACTAATTATTAATAAAATAAATGTATTGAAATTTATCAATTAATAAATTGTATATTACAGTATTTGTGTATTTCAACTTGATAATTCAATTTTTATTTAAATTCATCAGATTTAGTAGGGTTGGTTTAGTCTTTTAAAATGTTAAAACATCGACCAATTAATCGATTATTTCTGGAAAAAGGCGATTCGGAGGGTACCGTGAATTGATAATCGATTATTTGAGATTACCGCCAGTTCTTTGCAAGTGATCATCCAAATAACTAACATGTTAAAATAATAATGATCAATTTAAATTAATGATTAACATTAAGCTCCACGAAGACATATTAAGTTGAATTCAAGCCGCCCTGAGTAAGTTTTACTTTTTTCTATTGTTGTTTTATTATATAGATGAAAACAGTAATATGTTTTTAACTTAGCTGATATCTCAAGAATATGTTCACTGTTACATAATTACTATTATTAATTGGTTTTATAAACTGTATTCAAAACTGATCGTTTTGATTCAGTGTGAAGCACTTTTTAACACATTGTTATAAAATGTAGTGTTATTGACAACAGCTATGTAAAAAATAAATTGTTACTATTTTAAAACAGAAATTTTAAGACCGTTGGAAAATCGTAATTCACCTCACTTTTCCTCCGTGCTCACTCTGTATATGAAAGAAGTCCGAATGACGAAAATCTCAATAGCATAAGAAATTTAAATCTTGTGGTTTTTAATTAAATTCCAATTTCATCATCGTGAGTTGGACTAAATTCTGGTTACAAAAATATTTTGGTTTTTACCGAATTCTTGTTACTAATAGCGAAATTTTTTATAAAACTCTACTTTTGAATGTTTTTTTTTTTTTTAACAGCTTTCTTCATGAAACGATATGTTACATAACAATTTATCGTGTTATGGACTATTAAGGATAAATTGATTGTAATATTCACTTTCAAAATTTAAATTTGTCTGTTGTCTGTTTTCGATCTGTTAAATATGATTATTCACAGTTAAATAAGTATGAAACTCTAACGCTTACTAGACAAATGCTCTAAGCCACCAATTACATAATTAAAAAAGCTTCATATAGATGATTATAAGGCCCATTTCGACTTACGGGGTAGTGCTTTGGGGCTCCACTAAGCCATCGAATTTCTCTCGTATCCAATCCTTACAATCCAAAATCCTTCTTAAATGCTCCTTACTTCATTACGAATATATTCATGGATAAAAAAACCTTAATGACCTATTTGTTCCTGATTTGGCCCAAACCCAATATCAATCCTTTCATGGTGAACTTTATTCCCACTCAAACCTACCTACTAGTGTAACACCTAGCAACATCCCCCATAACCAATCAGAGAAAATATTTATTTGTTGTTTTGTAATAGAGGTGGAAATTTCAATAAATAAACAAGAAATAAATTAGATCACTCGTAGCTCTAGATTTACTTGAGTACCTTTTGAATCTTTTTAACTCTCACAAGTAGAGATTCCTGCAATTGTGATTTCGTAGTTTCCAAATTAATTATTCAAAGGGGTAATTGTATACAGAATCCCTTTTGTTTGAGAAATAGAGCAATAGATTTTTATTTGATACATTGAAAATAGATAAATAACATTTGAATAGAAGAATAATCATAAATGAATAATTAAATTGTAAAATTAGTTGTAAAAAATACACTAGAGCGCCGAGCGGGATCTAGTGAAAGTAAAATTCATTATTCAAAAGTTTTCAAAACAGTAAAATTTGATTTGGCTCATGATATTACTTGGTTTCCAATATTTTAAAGGTTTTTATTTTTATTATAGGACTAGAATGGAATTATTCCCTTCCTTTACTATCAAATATTTAAAAAAATCTTTATTACCACGACCCATGTATGGCTAGAGACTGTACTGTTCTCGAATAACGGTTGTGAAGAGTCGTGATTTGTCCGAGATCACGCCTGCTTTTTCTCTAAATTAAGGGTATAACTTTAACATCATAGAGGCTGGGTGAGTTCCAGGAGGGCCTGTTAATATAAGGAATAAATTATCAGTCGCAGCAAGATTTGAAGCCGGATATTCATCACAATAACTCAGGCTGTACCACTGAGTCATCTCGTTCCCCGTCCTTCTAAATCAATTTCCAATATTTTAAAGCTTTTTAGAGACTGTACTGTTTCTAGTGTAACGTTTGTACAGGGAGAACTGATTTGTCCGAGGTCACGCTCAACAGCCAAACTTTTCCCCCAACTAAGCGTAGCCACTTTTAGAGCTTGACTGAGCCCAATGAGGGTCTCCAGATCCCACAGGATCCATCTTTGGCTCTTAAAAGATTAAATAGTTTATCAGCTGGGTTTTAGCCTTAAGGGGCCTTCAGCACAGCAACTTTGCGCTCCGCCACTGTGTTATCCTGTTCCCAAATATTTAAATAACTATAATATTTAAAAAAAATATAGTTTCGTTATAATGGTATGGGATAAAATTTAGGTTTAATCAGACTGGGAACCGTGGAAACGCTGTGTGTAGATGTAAGACGCCGCCTTGTGATCTAGCTTGTGGTCTATTTAAAGCATCCACCGTAGAAGAAAGTGCAAAAGAAAAGAAAGAAGACTAAAACAAAACGTGGGAAAGAGCGACACTAAAGAGTAGGATTGACAAGGCTACCTTGATCCTCATTTTTTGTTAGCGGGGTTAACTACCTCGGGGTTCCAGTCGGATGCTTTAGTAGTTTAACTACTATTTTATACACAGTCGACCAAATCATCACCTCTATCGGTATTTCTTCTCCTCTTCTATATAAAAATGTTTAAAAAAACAATATTTATTATGAATTAAAATGTTATTTATTCATTTTGAAATATTGGGATTATTTAAATTGAAATATATAAATTCTTAAGAGAAAGAAAATGGTCATAGTGGAGGTAAAAAAAAAAAAATGTTAAGTAGGGAGAACTGTTTATGGAGATCCAACGTTTCTTCAGAGCTAAATATGCAAAATACAGCCAATTAAAATTAAATATTTTTATTTCAATATTTATCATATGTAATTTTAATTGTCTGTATTTCGCATTTTTAGCCGTAAAGAAGACCTGCAATGTGTGTTGAAACCTGTCGCCAATAAACAGTTCTCCATACTTAACAACACTTTTTTACCTCCACCCGGACTATTTTCTTCCTCATGTATAAACTATTATTATTAAAGATACAGAGATTGTTAATAATAATATAAACCTATGTAGAAATATAAACTTAGCTATATATATTTTTTTTTTATTCCTCTCCCCCCCCCCCCCATGGTAACTCCACAGAGTGATCATTTAATAACATTGGGCATGCAGCATGCTTGAATAAGCATATTACATATCATCAGATGTAATTTTTATATAAACAGATCAATTTATAGCATTACATTAAAATACATACAATATAGGGAATTAAAATTTTACAGGTGGACCTAATTAATAATTTATATGTTAGAGTAAAATTAAGGTTAATTTTTTTTTCTTCAGGTATTTGCAATATTTATCACATCCCAATCCCCAATACACCTTCCTCCAATACATTACATTCATCCTGCTTTTCCTTGTTATTGAGTCTCTGTGCAATTTTCAATTTTTTCCAAGGAGATGGGATTTGATTTCGGGGTGCCCTTCACCTCGACAGACTGCCTTAGATTAAATTTGTAATCATAAATCATAAAATTAAAATAACATTAAAAAATTACAAATATAAAATAAAATAAATATTTTTAGCACAGCAAGTAGGTTTTTATACAATAAATTGAATTACTAAAAGTATATTATATTGTCAGAGCAGAAATATGTTTTTATCTCTAGCTGGCACAAAAATCTGTATTCTTGGCTCAATTAATTAGGACTAAAGAACGTTATTTCACCCTATCCCCACTAGGCTAAAAAGTATAAAAGAATCCCTATGGAACTAGCAACAGATATGACAACTTAATTTGCTAATATATTGTCCAACACGTAGAAGAGGTGATGATTAGGTTGATGCGCCTGTCAATGTGTGCCATTAAGTTAAGTTGTTTTGGTTATGACTATTATAGCTTATAGAGAGCTTTAGTTAGTCTTCTTACATTCCATCTGGAGATAATATTTTTATTTTAATCACTTAAGATGTATTCAATATTATGACTGAAGTTGCCCTTCCCTTGAAGCCCGGCATAATATTGCCTTTCTCGCGTCTACACATTTGTAATTTTTTTAATTTGTATTGATCTTCTCAAGTCATAATCATTAGTTGAGGTGATCTCCTATCACCTGAAAACTGTTTTTCAAAATCGTCTGTCTGAAGAATCTGCAAATAATGGTGGCCTGGTTTGTCTGAAAAACAGATGAAACTTTTGCCTCGAAAGAGGTTAGGAAAGATTCGTTCTTCTTTCTCTTTAAAAGACAATACCACACCATTTCCCTTGAACCATTCCAGAAAATTCATGGTTTAAGTGGCGAGAATGGAAGAAGTGGAAATTACTTCTCGTTTGGTTGAAATCAAATCCGAGAACTAACCGAGATCAATTCATCTGTATTATCTTCTTTAAATGCTTTCGATCTACCCTTTCTTATAACCTGAGGCTGGTCAACTTTTCCCGAATCAATTCCGCCATATCAACTCTTCTGTGGTTGGAAAAATGTCTTCTTTGGAAAAGTTTAAGCTCTGACTGTGCCTAATGAGTAGATTTTCGCCTCTATAGTCGCCTCAATAAGCTTTATTATTCCTGATTGTTCTAATATTACTTTAATACTATAACCGTTTAGTGTTTATGAACTCTTTGGTCAAATTGCCTTCTGGGAAAATAAACAGATTAGCCCCATCACATCAGAATGACCAATCTGTCATTTCCACAGCTGACTATCAGATCGTATCAGCTGACTTTCTCACTCTTACACTCAGAGTATAGAAGTTGTGCAGCTTCTTTTACATAGTGTTTTCTATGTATTGCGGGTGCATCAATTTACATAAAGAAAAAGTTGTATGAAAATAGTTTATTCTGAAGTAACAATAGGAAAATTTCATTTTTCTACATTCGATATTTTGACGTTTATGGAAGAGGAGGAAGATTTATTTAACAAAAACTTAACAATAAATATGATACGTTTTAAACCACAAGATAAATATTTTAAGGCGACAAACTGTTATGATAAGGAGCGGAGAGCTGACTTTCAGTTTTGAAGGTCCTCGGGTCCAAATCCACCTGAGGCAAGAAAATATTTAATCTGTTAGTAGCCGTAGATAAATCCTGATGGACCCTCCTGGAGCTCACCCATCATCTATAGTGTTGGCACTATAGTGGCACTTTAATTGAGGGAAACCTGGCGATTAAGTGATCTTGGTCAAATTAGCTACCTACACAAATGTTATCTTAGAAACTGTAGTCACCAGCATATTCTGAGCTCATTTTTCATTGAGACAGCTACTGAGGTGGTCAGTACCATAAAATAGAATGAATGGTCTAAAACGCAATTTAAAATTAGTATATCGCGTTTCAGGCTATTTCAACATTTACTAGACAAACGCTCTAAGCTCCTAATTAATTACAATAGACTCATAAACATGACAGTCATTAGACCCATCTGGTCTTACGGAGTAGAGCTTTGGGGCTCCACTAAGCCATCGAATTCCTCTTGTATCCAATCCTTACAATCCGAAAGTCTTCGTAAAATCCTCAATGCTCCTTACTTTGTTACGAACAAAGTAATCCATAATGACGTTAATGTCCCATTTGTTGCTGATTTCACCGGAATCCTATATCAGTCTTTCTATGACAAACTTCATTTCCATTCAAACCCATTAGTTTCAAACCTCTTCAATTCCTGATAATCCTCCGTAGCGTCTGAAAAGAAGATGGCCTCGTGATCTTCTAAGTTGAACTTGCTATTTGAGTACTATCACTGGGTAGTTTCTCTACTTATCATGTCAATGTGCACATTCATTCTATTTACTTGTTGTATTAGTATAGTACTGTTCTAAATTTCATTGAATAAATTGTTTAAAAAAAGTTAGTATCTGAATGATAACCCTTCAGTTACCTTAACTGTCATGATCTGTGATAATCATTCTATTTTCTTAATTGATATGATCTTCTTCCTGAAAAACGAATTTTACTTAACGACACGATACTATTGTCCTGACTAACCCTAGAGACTGACGCACCAATTTCATGCTCGCGTACTCCGCCATAGAGAAGAAAGGACGATAAAAGAGGACAAGAGAGGGACTGCGATTGATAAGGGAAACATGAATGACACGAGGCCTTTTGTCGAGTGCCCTCGCCCAAGGCCGCTACATACGCCAGATACATTTCTAATTATCCCATTCACCCCGCTCTCCATTCACCTTTAAATGACCTTCTCTATCTCCCACTACCCGCCTCCCATTCCGGTCATGTTATCCTGTATTTATAGCCTTCTGATACAAAACATAATAATATACAGGGTTTTTTAAGATTAAATAGCCAACTGAAATTTTGAACTAAGGATGAGGACCACAAAAAAAATAATTCCTATGAAGTAAACTATTGGAGTAAAAGAGAGACACAAGTCCATTCTATTTTTACATGTTATTTTGTCTATTTTATTCTTTGCAATTTTTTTCATTTTATTATTGTTATTCATTTAATTTTAAGTTGTTTGTATCTTGCCTACCAACCCTAAAGAAGATCTGTAATGTGGGTCGAAATGTTTGTTTCAAATAAATTGTTCTTCTAAATTCTTTCTTTGACCTCCACAAGGACTATTGTCTTTCCCTTATATATAAGGTAAATTAATATTATTAAAAAAATATTTTTTAATTATTATTATTATTTTTAGGTAGTTAGCTGTGTTCAACGAAGCTGATCGAAATGTTCGCGACACACCACGCCTCTGAGGTATATTTGGCTTGTTATTATTGTTACAGATTATTCCATTCTAACAGTGCCTATTAATGTCTTGTACTATCATCCATTAACATTCTATTAATAAAATTCAAAATATTTTAAGCTTCTTTTTTTTTTAATTGTACTAATTTTTAATGTTTTATTTGAATTGCATATTTGTCAATGTTTTTAGGAACTAATAATAACTAATAGTTTTAGATATTTCACGTAACAACACTGGACGAATAGCTTGCTAATTCGTGACCAAAAAGTTTATGGGAAGATATATGAGATATTTAATAAGCAATGTGTTTCGCTAGTCTGATCCGTTGTTTTGCACTACAGTTTAGGGTTATTCTCGATTTTTTCTGAAAGTTGGCCGATACCCTGCCGTTCAGTGCAGCTTGTACATCCCACCTGCAACGGGTTGCCGGACCTGGCCTAACGAGGCACATATTGCGCCAAGGGTTTACAAACACGAGATAGAGTCAAGGTGCTTTGGATGTTTGAACACCTTTGGGAAGGGTTGTGCGGATGGAGCAGATGTTCCCATCTACTCCTTGGACAATCTACAGGAAGCTCATGTTAGGATCCGACGCCCATCCAATTGTTGCTCGGCGTAGCGTCTCATCTTTCCTACCGTACGCTGCCCCCACAATACTTGTCTCTTCTCTGAAAATATGAACATATTGCGTTGTTCGCGTTTACCTGCTTTTTCTCCCCATTCTCACCCAAGGTTTCTCTTCCGATATTGTTAAAAACAGTTAACTTCCACTTCTACTTCCTCTCAAAAGATCGAATTATATACCTGAGGAGATTTCTTTTATATGTCAGTGAATAGAAAAGTAAATCTGTTGCTTAACAAGAAGTGCGTGTCAGAAGGGAGCCTGCCAAATCGGTTAGCACCACAACTGTCTCTGTGTATGTCTATGTATGCTTCGTAAAATTATATTTGGTCTGCTTAGTAGAATCGGATACATGTTTCCGAAAAAATATTCAGTAGTAATATTTATTGACAGATAGAAAACAAAATTAAGACAGTCAAAATTATAGAAAGACAGATTATAAATTAATTAATTAGAACTGGAAGTCCTGGAATGAAAAATTCTAAGGAAATTCAAGGCCGTAGTTTAGACGGCAGAGGTATGGAAACTGCGAAGTAACCGAGTAATCTATCAGAAAGTGGAAAGAATCACTGATAATAGGAGGAGGGTGGCATACCTCGGACTTGTGGACAATAGAGATTGAGAGATATTTCACTATCTTTGGTAAAAGAAAACCACTACAATGTGAAGTAAGGAAAGAATTGGAAAAGCTAACAGAGTCTCACGTACTAAAAGGAAATAAAATTTCTGAAAGGGTTTCAACGTCAAAAAGACCTTCATGAGTTGAAATGAGAGAATATATTAGGATAGAATTCTGTTCTAGGCAGGACAGAAAAATCATAATAAAAAAACAAACCAAATTTTCCGATATGTGAACTGTAAATCTACTTACTTTAATTTGAGCATTGTAGCAGGGTAGCTCAGTAGTAGAGCTCTGAGATGCTGTGCTAATGTCTCCGGGTTCAAATTATTTATTTGAACTATCTATCAAATTTAATCGTCATAATTCAGTTCCGAACTTGTTCTTCTGCGCTATAAAGATAATATATCTTACTAATATTATAAATGTGAAAGTTTGTATGTTTGTCTCTCTTTCACGCAAAAACTACCGAACGGATTTAGATGAAACTTTACAGTATTATAGGTTATACATCAGAATAACACTTATATAGCAATATATAGCAAGCGCGGATTGAGGAGGGTGAACGGGGGCACGCGTCCCCCCGACAGTTTTTTTAGGCACTGTGGAGAATCCATTATAGTACATAATTAAAGGAAAATCACATGAAAATAACAGAAAGAACATGGGTGAAACTATTGTTTTGATATCCTACTAACATTATAAATGCGAATGCTTGTTATTCATTCACGCAAAAACTATTGAACGGATTTGGATGAAACTTATTAAGTAAAATAGGGTATACATCATAGGGTACACAAGGGCAGATTTATGTGGAGGTACGGGGACATGTGCCCCCCCGTTATAGTACTTAATTAAAGGCAATTCAGGAACTTAGCATCTTGAAATTTGTAGGTAGGTTCTTTGTATAGTTTATGAAAGAAATTTGGATAATTCCACCCCAAGGGTTTCCCCTTTAATATAATAGGGGTTCTAAGGTTGTATAGAATCCGTCAGTTTTGAAGTTAGACATCTGAAATTTCGGATGTACGAGTAACTTATATTTTTTAAAAATAATTAAATTATTTATTTAAAATGATCTCGAAACTTCATGTGGCAGACTAAATTCCACGCGAGCGAAGCCGCGGGCATAAGCTAGTTAGGATCTATATGGGATCAGGGTAGCTGAGTGTGTTGGAGAGCTCAGTTACTATGCTGAGGATCCCGGATTCAAATCCGGGCTTGGCAAATAAATTATTTAACGGGGAACGGAGCCTTTGGAACCTACAGACACTCTTGGGTCTCACCCAGCCTCCCTAAGTGGGTACCCTCAATCGAGGGAAAAACTAGCGAATGAGCTTAACCTGAGACAAATCACCTTCTTGCATAACTATTGTCCTGGAAACAATGCAGTCTCTACCATTTACTGAAACCAGGGTCATGGGTTGTAATGGTACAGGTTAATTGTAAAATCGTGCTGGGACGATGATCATCACATCTGAAATAATTAAAATTCATTTACTTTCTGTCTTGAATGAGGCTTCCATTGAAAATGATTTAAATGAAAGGTAATAATGATAGTGAACTGTTTTCCAGTTATAACCCTCGAAGTGAATACTGTTGTTTTTATATTTTTACAAGGGGTGGAAGATAAGTGAGGGCTGGTATGAAAATGACTGTTATAGCGGTCGAGAGGTGAGCCTTGATAGCCATTAAATATTTTCTAAATTGATGTTGGGGGGGGCGCGGCAATCGGAGGAGATTGCTTAATTGTGGGGCCATCAATTTGTCCAGGGGCTCCTGAGGTACCTGTCTGCCTTCTCTCCAACCTCCTACCGTTCCCTCCTTTTTTACAATTATTGGTATATTTTTTCGATATGAAAACCTCTTTAGCCGCGTTTAGCGACTTTTGGTAGACTTTAAACGTCTGGATTCGCGTCTGCGATATGCTCGAGCCTGGCGATATCTAGCAGCCCTTGTATGAGTTATACAATTTCTTATAATCATCTTTAGCTTAAAGGTTAGAACTCCATTGATATAAGAAGCATTATATTCATTTAAACAACCTCAAAGGGTTTATTTTAAAGTACATGGTTTGTGGGAGCAAGATTGCCACTGAATTTTTTATATTCTTGTTCTCAGGAATATACAACCGCAAAATTTTGTGTTAAGGGATTGATGGTTAGTGGGCCGGTAATCACCGTTTGGAAAAAAATGTTACGTGAAATCTAAGCGTACAGCTAACTAAAGACACCAAGTGTAATTGAGGTGACATGACAACGAACTATTATCTTATGTTTCAGAGTTTCTTTTTGAAGTGAAAATTTTTTTAGCCTCGTATAGCGACGTTTGTTAGGGGATGAACTTGTAGGTTGGCGGCAGCAACATGCTCGGGACTGGCGACACCTAGCAGCCTTGTACAATATCTTTTAATCGGCTTGGTTTAAAGTTTAGAATTCCATTGAAGAATAATTATATTTATCTAATATCTAAAATAGTTGTGCAATTAATACTAATACTAACTTAAATCATCAATAAGTGGTTGAACTTTTCCTTTCCCCTAAAAGATTTTATTTTTAATAGTTAAATGCCTTCTTTTATGAAATGATCGAAAGCATTAATCTAATGCTTAATTTGTTTTTATTGAACATGTGAATTATACATGTCCGATTTTAAAGATTACTTGCGTTGGTCACCTTTGCTTTAGACTAAGGATTGCTACCGGCGAGATTCATCACACTTTTACTATATATATTTATTGTATACAATATATATTCAATTGGGGCATTATTCATATTTTGTTTTGCTGTTATTCTCTTTCCACCCTGAGGATGCCTGAATGGGCAAAATATTGGACAGATAATTTCAATTGCTGTTTGAGTTTGGAGACTTGAGGGCTTTTCGTTAGAATTTTTCATGGTCTTAATATATATGTATTTATATAATTATAATGACCAAACTTCTAAAAATCAATGCCTTAAAAATACATTATTTCCATATTATATATATTCCATGTTCATATAAAAAAATGAACTGTTGAAATTATGAGATAATATCATTACAATAATTTAAAAAAAAAAATTTATTGAAATTTGCAAAAGTATTATAACAATAAAATAAGTCAATATAATAATGGATAAAGGCAAGCCGAGAAAGTACCTATTGGTAATAAGAATAAAAATAAATAAGAAATTCATCGTGAAAGCTCACGAACCCTCTTCTTTTCAGACGCCTCGTAGGATCGTCAGGAATTGAAGAATTAGCTAAGTTTTAAACTTGTGTTAGGGTCAAATCAGCATCTAACGGGACATTGTGGTAACGTTGGATGATTTTATTCATAAAAAAGTAAGAAGTATTGAGGATTTTACGAAGGATTGGAAACGAAAGGAATTCGTAGGTTTAGTTGAGCCCAGAAGTCCTAATCCGTTAGTCTAAACAGGTCTAATAATAGTCGTGTATATGAGTCTTTTGTAATTAATTGGGAACTTAAAGCATTGATCAAGCAACTGTTAAAGTAGCCTCTGTCCATTAAGTCCATTTTTTTGCATATAAAGCTTTATATGTGGACCACGGAGTTATGATAGCTTTCCAAAGTGGTCCATATTAAGATTACTTGCGTTGTTCACCCCTACTTAAGACAATTCCTCAGATCCTGTAGTCTTAGTGATTGCCTTTATCGGTTTAGATTCTCTCGATTGGCATATATTATTGTGCTACTCATTGCTTGATTGAACTTGAAACAGCTACTTTTGGTATCCCGGTCAGAACGGGAGTGTGAACTGGTAGATTGACGAAAGTGGCCTGAATGAATGATTGGAGCGCAGATGAATCACCACTACACGACCGCCATTCTCCCGTGACGTTTATAATTTTGACGAAAGGAAATAGTGCTATATTGAGCGCGCTCTATTAATGAAGTTAGTAGACAGGGTAATGTAAGCAGGCCGGCCTCAGGGGGCAGTTGTCATTGGCTGATGTCACATCCTCCCGCCTACTAAACGCTAATTCTCCCATTTCCTTTTCTCGTTCTCACACTGGCTCTACCTGCCTTCTACAGTCTTCTACTAACTTATCTTCTTAGTTCTCCAAAAATGTATAATGGTTCACTGCGCTTCTCTTGGATACCTAAGGAACATACCTTTTAGTAAACCAATCATACCCTCCAGGTAGAGCGTTCAGTTGCAGTTCCGATTAAAATTCGGCTGACAGATTTTAATTAATCCGTTAACAGCCGGGGATGATTCGGAGGGCTCACCCAGCCTTTTTAAAGTGAGCACCGAAAATTCGGGGGAAATCTGATGTTTGAGCGTAATCTGATTTGAGCACAAATTACCTCCCTACACAAACCTCCAAGAATCAGTACAGTCTCTACCACCTACTATACCCATGACTCTTCATGAGTTTTAATGGTACAGGTTTTAGATCACATCCTGCATGGTTATTATTATGCATCCTCATTGCTTATTACTTACAGTGAACCATAATTTTATTTACCTTATGCTCCATATTACCTGACACATGGAGATCCTGGTGGTTATTTAAATTCTCTATGATATTATATACTTTGCGACATCCTGAACCTTCTTGTGTCATTTAGTTTTATTTCTTGTATCAACCTATGTTCGGTCATTATTTAGCATTAACTGATGTATAACATGTATGTATGTAACTGATGTATTTTTTTCTGAACTTTACGGTTTTGCTGGTTGGTGGATAGTTGTCATGCCCCACCGATCCAACCTTCCTCCTTTATCCGGGCTTGGGCCCGGGAACCTACTCTGAAGGAGACAGCAGGCGGAGTTTCTATCGCGGAGATTGGTCGGCTATGATGTTGGAGGACCGTAGAACCAAAATAATAATAATGACAATAGTATCTAAATTAAATGAATAGAATCATGTGGGCTCTGGTTCGCTGATTCTATGCATTAAAAACTGAGATGCTTTCTGCATCACTTGTGGATTCTTGAGGGGTAAGTGATGAAGCCACCTCAAAAACAATAAGTTGTCACTTATTAGATTGGCCTTTATGTAACGGGATATTTTAACTCTATTTTCGGCCACTTTAAAACATCGAATTAAGTTGAAACTTTGCACAGTTCTCAAGGATCGATGACATTACAATAATTTAATAAGTTCGTCTCATTATCGTGATCAGGATCTTCAGGATTAGCATTTTTTTCCGAAGACACCGTACTGTCTTGTGCCGGTTTTGCCGATTCATGGTTTAAACTTTGAGACAAGCAATTATGATTTCTGGCAGAATCAACTGGGAAGTTTCGTATATTTTTCAACAAAAATAATAGTTTAAAAAACTAAAAACCCGTCTTCAAAATGCAATGAGTTATATAAATAATATATAAATAGAAAATATATAAATATAAATTAATATGTAGCTATAAAATTTTAAATTTAGTAATTAATTAACAAAATAATTATAAATATATAAATAAATGAATATTGAAATTTGGTAATCGATGAATAAATTAATTAAGCTATGTAGTATGAATACACGCGCCAATTCATAGTATTTTACTCTCGTTTCGCCCTTGGAATCCCTATAATCCATCCTTGTGGTTCGGAAATCCATTCATGTCGACATTATGAATGCCAGGACAGATACATGGATGTGTCATCTGGCCGTACATGTATATGTATGCCTACTCTGATCCCACACAATGGATTCCGATGCCCAAATTTATCGGACAAGTTCACTTTATTTTTATTTATTAGTAAGTCTTTTTTGTTTAGTGACGAGGTGTTGTGGTTTGAATAATTTATCTCTTCTCATGGTCGAGTTTTTTATTTAGTATTTATTGTTTGTTTTGTCGCTGCTGTGTATTATAAAAATTATTCTTGTCCTGTTTCAAGGATCCTTTTGGTTGTGGAACATTGTAATCTGTTTTCTTACTTGTCATTTAGACCAATACCAAACTAAAATTGAACTACTCTACCTATTAATGTTTTTACTCTCGGAACCATGGCTCATCTTGTTACCTGTACCACTACAACCCATGAGGGTTCTTGAGTTCAGTACGTGATAAAGAGTATACCGTTTCTAGTTCATTTGTCCTTGATTACCACCTTTTTAAGGGTACCCACTTTATAGCGGTCGGGTGAGCCCCTCGAGGTTCTGTAGATCCCACAGGGTCCATCCCCGGAGCATAACCCAATACAAGAGGATGAGGTATGGGTTATCTCCGATGAAGAATGAAATGGGAGATCATATAGGATAAGCCTAATTGATTGATCTAGAGTACAAAGTTGGATAAAACTAAGCAAAAAAATAGGATAACACTTTGGGAATTGCCGTCTTCGGAAGAAGATGCAGTGAAATACTTCCATTAGTTCGTGGATAATTCCAAAGATCAAATTTGTGAAAATGGTCATCATTGAGAAAAAGTTGAAGTAGAGATGTTTTGGTCGAATGTGTGAGATAAATATTTCTCTGAGAAAAGAACTCTGCCTTCTATACTATAACATTTTGTACTATACCATAGAGCATTATACTATATTGTGTATATTTCAATTTTTATTAATATAGTTAATTTGATAGGTAGTATTATTATCAGAATTATCATAGCGAGGTTATTAGCAATTATTAGAATAACAGTAGAATAACCTGCTAAATCACAAGTACCGGATATTGGATCAAGTGTGAATTCTTTTATATCAAAGTTCAACTGTTAATTTATTTCCTTGACATAACTAAAGGATTCTTCAGCTGCAGACATTTGTCAGGATACAGAATAGAATAATGGGATTGTACGTTACACAGTCTCAGCACACCCTCGCTGGATGAGTAGGCACCCCACGGTGTAGCCCAACTTGCGGATTGGCATCGGCAAGCGATGGGTATTATTGCTGCCAAGTGGAGCCACTAAGCTCCCGCACGTGCCGGCAGTGCAGAGCACAGGCTAACCCCAACCCCTCTGCCATGTTTATTCTACTAATCCCTTTAAGGGAGAGAGAGCTCCTAATGAATTTCCAGTGGTGGAGGGTGTGGGTGCCTTCACTGGGCCACTATTGACTCAGGCCCAGCTGGATCCGCTCAGCCGGCTTCCGTCTTCCTTATCTGTCTCCGACCTGACTATCTCAACCACGATAGTCTTGTGTCGGCGGAGGCACGAGGAAGCTAATCTCTGCCGCAAACAGTGTGCTGTTTGTTGTGTAGCGCCTAGTACAAAGGGCGCTGTTCTTTGATGGAAGCAATAAGGTGCAGGAAACTAGTGTAGTTGGCTTGTGGGGTGGTACTTAACATCTCTTGTCTTATAAGATGGTCTTCAATATTGGTTTACCTCATTAAATTTCCTGGGACCAACGCTTTTTTCAACTCAGTGTGATGATGTATTGCAGTTTTTAAATGATAAAAACCTGTACCACTACAATTCATGAAGGGTCTTCGGTTCAGCACAGGGTAAAGACTGTACCGTTTCTTGGAAACGGCTGTGCAGGAGAGGACTTGTCCTAAATCACGCTCAACCACCGGATTTGTCCGCCTATTTTGGTTAACCGCTTTATAGAAGCTGGGTGAGTCCAAGGAGATTTCTACTCGCGGTCTTCCACTGAGCCACTCCGCTCCCTTTTTCAAATGAGTACAACGTATAATTTCCATTTTCTTGAATTTCCTTTTTCTTTCTTTCTTTCTTGTTTCTTGGATTTTCTTGGCTGTTGTTGTATATCCCTTGTATTCCTTGCTGATATACTGGATCAAGATAACCATTCTCCGTCTAATCTTTCAATACTAGTTCCAGATCAATCAAATTATACATGTATCACTCCAAATTGCTACTTTTTGCAACTCTTTCCATATTCATGATTTCTGTTAATAAAAATGTATCTGAAAGAATTAAACTTATTTAAAAAAAAAAAATAATAAATCCTGTACCCGTACAATCCACGAAGGGGATTATGGGGCCCTTATAAGGGCGCAATTTGGCTCATAACACGCACGAGCATCTGCTACAATTGAGCGTTGTAGAGGATTGTACAATCCTCCCGTAGGAGAACCTGTACCACAGGGTTCGTCCATGGCTGTTAACAGATTAAATCATTTATCCGCCATCGCTGGATTTAAACCCAGGACCTTAATTGGAGCAGCCCAGCGCTCTATACACTGAACTACCTCTCTTCTTTGGTCATACTTCTTTTATTTTATCATTATTCTCATCCCTCCGTTGAAACGTCATTGTATTTCTCTTTACAATCCGACTACATATGGACATTATCATCTTAGTAATATAGTTGTATTGTACTGGGATTATGAAAAAAATATTTAGTTGAATATGATCTTAGACGGGAGCATTACCGTTCGGTTGCACCTTTTATTCGGTGCCAACTGTGGAGCCGAGGGGGAGTATCAAGTGTTGCGGGAGGCGGTGATTGGTCAGGTAGCGAACATGTGTGGCGCGCCACCTGCCCCCAGCGCGTGCCGCCAGCTGCCGCCTCCTTCCTCTCTATCTTTAGCAACATCCGCCCCAACTGTCCTCCTTCCCAGCCACCTTTTAAACCTCCTACTTCTTCTCCACCCTCTACGGCTCGGATTACGGCATGTGCCCGTCGGTCACATGTGTCCACTCTTCTGCCTTATCTCTGTTTGCCAACTGCTTTGGGGGCGGTATCGTGTGCCTCCTGTTGACAATACCGGTTTCTGCCATCTTGGACGCTCCCGGTTCTACTTGTTGTTTACGGAAAAGCAATTACTAACAATGCCTGTAACTAATTAGTGAGGATAATCCATTCAACATGATAAATTACCATTCAATTAAAATCAATACCTCATTCATTCGGACTGCCTGTTTATCACCTGTCTCATTCAAGTGCTCTATCTTCATCCTGTCTAAATTAACACAATTCAGTTTTTCTTCATTATGTTCACATTTAAAATGGGCTTTGGCAGCAATATTTTTTGCATAACTACTCTTAACCATCCAATTCTTCTGTTTAATTGAATTAGATAATTTAACAAAAGGCTGTTGTAATACTGATTAATTATAATTCATTTTGAATAATATTAGTTGACCTTATTTATATATATGTATATATATATATATATATATATATATATATATATATATATATATATATATATATATATTATTTATGGTTCTTTTTTTAATTATTTAAATATTTTTTTTTTAATTTTGAAGAGAAAAGATTATGTCTTTACCCGGATCGCCTGAATCCTGGCCAAGACATAATCCTTTCTCTTCAAAATTAAAAAAAAAAAAAAAAATTAAAAAAGAACCATAAATAAAAAATAAATTATGAATATAAATTTGACGTAAGTTAACGAGATCCCGATTAAATTAATGTTCAATGAACATACTTTCCCGTTTATACCTCGAAAAATTGCGAGATCACAGGGATATATAGGATCAGTGAATATATATATATATATATATATATATGAGGAAGGTCGATGTTTCGTCCCACATTGCAGGTCATCTTCAAGGGCTAGAACGATCAGGACTGAAACACCGATCAGACCGGCAAGACCTGCAAACTGGGTCGAAACGTCGACTTTCAATAAACAGTTCTCCCTATATAAGAGAATTGATTTTACCTCCGCTCGGACTATTTTCTTCCTTTTGTAATTCTTTTTGGCAGTTCACTTAAACCGATATGTACCATGTGATTATGCCTCTCATGCAAAAAAACCTCACTTACAGACCATTCAAATGTTTAATTCAAATTCCTTCGTTATATTACAAAATTGTCCCTTTTATCTAACTAATAAATTATTATACAAAGATCTCTGCATCCCTCTCGTGACTGATACAATCAAGAAAAACTACAAAACATTCCATGACTCATTTGTTGGACTCCCAAACTTAGTGGTACAAACATTACCAGGAGACTGAAACCTCTCTGGAGCAGGGATCCACTACAGAGAGATGAAACATGTTAGGAGTGCATTCAATGGTAGGATTCTCCATCCACGCTTCTACGTCAATCCCTAAGTGAAGGTTTTCGATAGAAAGTCGCATATACAATATGTGCCAAATGACTTTTGTATAATTTCTTTAATAAATATTTTTATTATTTTGACAGTTCAGCTTCACCGTTATTCACAAATTGTCTTAGCCTGTACTGGTGGAAGGAGGATCTTTAAGTCACCGCATCGTAGTAACAAAATTTCGAGTGTCATTAATAATTTTTCTGACGACTTCTAAATAAATATTAGCCTAGGTGGGAATCGACCCAACTATTCTTTTGTTGTCTATCACATATGCGTTGTAGTAATGATCGAACGTAATACCTTTTTATATTATGTTTTTTAAAATAATGATAAAAACATTATTTTAAAATAGACTGTGCTGAGATATATGTATTAGAATCGCGACGAAACTGAAAAAAAAATCATAATTAGATTAGGCCGTGGTGTCCTTTACTTAAGACTTAATTAAGGCACTTTTTTGTCAAGAGAGTCACCCATTCGAATCCGGGCCTGGGAGACTCAAATTTTATTTTGTACCTTGGAATAAGTCACCAGCTGAGATTAGAACAAGTTTGTAGCCTTTATGATAAATTGTCTTTCCTGCGCTGGTTCTTGTACTTAACAAATTAAAAGTACTTATAAAATTAATATCAACAAATGAGTGGAAATATGCACTGTTAATTCAAGTTTGACCCACGTAATGGACTGCACTCCTGAGAAAATTCTTAAAGTCTCCACTCAGTTGACTAACTCTTTAAACGTTTAATAAAAACTATGGAAAAGTGACTGAGTCAGTCGCTCGAATACTAACGCGTCAATTTACAGTTTCCTTTTGAGGTAGGCGTTATTTAAAGAGACAAAGTAATCCTCCGTCTTTGGAAAATTCGTTGGTAGCATTTTGCTATTGTTTGACTGTTGAAAATATAATTTTAAAATGGACTAAACTGATATAGATTCCCTGTAGCTTAAGGAATTCATTTATTCTTGTAATACCGTCATTCGCCTCAATCTTATATCGTATATCTACTCACATCTTATGTCTAACCTATAGAACTGGTTGTTTACGCAGTAATACACAGATGCGAAGAAGCCCTGGTTTTTTAGGAATGAACTTGAGAAAGATTCAGATTATTATAATTATTACAGAATATTTACATTAGTAATATTAATAAATACTTATAGCAATTCTAATCCATGGGATATCTAGGCGTGATAGGATGCCCAATATAGTGATTGGAGAGATAATGAGTACCCATGATTCCATTTTCGAAAAAAATTACCGAATCGATAAAATTTACCGAAGATGGAAACTAAACCAATACCATAAAATGTCCCTGTTCTATCCCTAAGGGAAGAAGAAGAGACCGAAGAGAAGTTCAAGAAGTCATGGCAGTATGCAGTCTCACTAAAGAAGTTGCTCTTGACTGCAAGACTTTTAAAAAATGCTGTCGTAAAATTTGGCTGGAGAAAACCTCAACTTTGGGGAAAGAAAATGACTATTAAACAAATGATAAAAATTTTAATCAGTACACTATCCCTTAATGAAATTTAATTTCCTCCTCATTCTGTTCCTCTTGTCTCTGAAGATTAGAGATAGATGATTCCCTATAATGTTATTCAAATTTATCGATCAAGATCTCTCTATTTTTATTTATAATGCAATTGGGCAAAATATGTAAACTGTTGAAGGTGAAAGAGTTGTATGTTGAACGTCTTGGTGGTGGGGTGCTGTCTCATGTTTGGAGTCTGTTTGGGCTGTTGATCGTTGGGATGTATTGCACCTTTTTCTTCGAGATGTGATTCACATAACCCCTTTTTTGTTTTTGTTTCTTGATAATGCCTGAATAGGCGAAACGTCGACTGGTAAGTGGGTGTATTACTGGATTTGAAACATAAGGCTTTGCTTTGTGGTTTTTCCCAATTGCATTATAATAAATAATAGTGTTTCTTTTTGAGTTTTTGGCTCTATTTTATTGAAGATCTCTTTTTCTTAAGCTTTTTTATGTGGTGCTGAACACGGCTGAGGCAGATGTAAAACACCCGGGGATAGATCTTTTGGGATATGGAACCCTCTTGGTGTACACTCAATCTCTATAAAGTGGATACCCAAAATAGGGGAAAAGCTTTGCGGTTGAGCGTGATCTAGATTAATTCGCCACTGTACACAACCGTTATCGAAGAATCGTTCTGTCTCTACTATATACTAAACCTAAGACTTTTCATGAGTTGTGTTTTTCTTTTTTCATTTTTGTGCTATACAAGCAATACGTCCCTCCTCATTAATTTTTTTGTGATTTATTCCTGTGGTTAGAGCTGGAAGATACAAGTTGGGAAGAGACAATGCTCTTGGTCTTAATATACTGTTGATGTGTCAAGCTTGGACTAGAAGATGGAATAACTAAGGATAGTTGGAGTAACTAGAAGAGTTGGAGAGGATAGGATTTGGATTGTTGTGACGTTCCTTGACTCTGATTGGCTAGCGTGGCTACAAGAAGTGCATACCTTTTTGTCAAGTCGCCTAATTGTTACATATGATTGGCCTAGTAGTAGCAGCTGCGGAGGTGTGAATGAGAAAGGAGCGCTCTAATTGGCCATGTTTCCGACCAATGGTAATGCGGTAGAGATTAGAGGAGGCACGTGGGTCCAACTTCCTGCCTTCTTAACGGAAGGGACTTTATATATTTAGTACTGTCCCTCCCAGTCATTATCTTTATCTAATAGTTTCATCGCTCTTTTCATTCCCTCCATCATTTCGTTTCCGATCCTTTTTTGTTTTGTTTCTTTCGTGAACATAGACTTTGTCTTCCGGTGACATGGGACTTCATTATTGAATGCATCAAAGAAGCCTTCACCTCTACAATCCATGATGTTATTGGTAAGGAATATACTGTTTGTAATCCATTACTATGATTTAGCCAAGATCATGCTCAGCCGTTCGGTATTTCCCAAATTTATAGTGGAGGGTCTCAAAATGAGTCGGGGCATGTGCAGGGTTTAGTTTTATTTTATTTTACATTCGTTGCCCTCACATTAGATATATGCATTGCTGTAATCACAAAAAAAAAAAAATTACAAAATACGCTTTAAAAAAAACCTGTAACCACTACCTCCCGTGAACGAGTCTGGGGTTCTGTACATGGTGGAGACTGTACTGTTTCATGGACAACGGTTAAAAAAAATACGGATTAATCTAAAACAAATTTAAAATGTCGAAAATAATTTTCAATTGGTTTAAACTAATAAAAATAGAGTTATGAACAAAAAATTCATATCACCGTAAATAAACGGGCGGTACTTGATATTTTCTTTATGACTACTTTTGCCAATAGCAATCTATAAAATATTTACACCAATAATATCAAGCACCCCACTCTTTTTTTTTTATTTTTTTAAGTTTTAGTTAAAATAAATTTTTTGTTCATCACTCTATTTTTTTTTTAACTTATTTTCTAATTTCTATCATTTGAAACAAAATCAGCTTCCAGTCATAAAATCTTTTAATTTTTAACATGACGTTTCGGCATTCAAATGCCATTTTCAATTTTAATTATACATCAACAATTACTAAAAATATAACTGTTAAAAAAGTTAAATCTGTAAAAAAACAATCATAAATAAGCCATACAATCCAAAAATATAATAACAATTAATTATTATTATGATATAATAATATAATTTATTATATGTATAATATAATTTATTATAATTATTTATTATATAATAATTTTTTTAAATATATTAATATACATTTTTATAAGATATCTATTCTTGGTTTTGCTAACTGTTTAGGGAAAAGTTTTTTGTTTTTGTTTTTGGATTGTATGGCTTATTTATGATTGTTTTTTATGATAAAATTATTATTATATCATAAATAATTATTATATCTTAAATAAGCTATACAATCCAAAAATAAAAACAAAAAAAAGTTGTCCCTAAACAGTTAGCAAAACCAAGAATAGATACCTTATAAAAAGGTATATTAATATATTTAAAAAAATTATTATATCTATCATTTTCTTAGGGATACTTTATCCTCCCATGGTCAATTGTCTACTACTTATTTTCTACTTTTTAGTTCGTCTTGCTTCAAAAGCATATTTTTTAATTTATCAGTATTATTATTGCAATATACGATTATCCCCAATTGATCCTGCCAGTATATGACTACTTGTCTCAATGTTTAAGCCATGTATGGGTCTTAGTACACACCTTAGTACTCAGCACAATACAGTACCGTGTCATCGGATATGAAAAATTACTAATCCTGAAGATCTTGGTCATGATAATGAAACAAAGTTATTATCATTGTTTTATCACTGTCTTGAGAAGTGTCTAAAAGTTTCAATTTATTTCGATGTTTTGAAGTAGACGAAAATATAAGAAAACAGAGGAAGCTAATATAAACATTTTAAAATAGTGAGCATTCTCTATCCATATTTCGCTTTTGGTTTAATATAATTTTATCCAATCTGCTATGTGGATAATACATAATTAATTTTTTTTTTTATTATTCTATTTAATTTTTTGTTCTGACATATGTTTTTAGTAGTTAACATACCGAAAAACTCCTATGGGGTAAAACTATTTTCAGAGCTATTAATCAGGCTAACTAGGCTCCCGTAAAAATTTTTTGTATGTTTTTGGCTGCCTGTTTTGAGCATAATAAAAAGTAGACTGAGACATATTGGATCTCTCTCCCCCGGATTAGTTCTGTCATCCTGCCCTTTCCACAAATTAGTTAACCTCTTTAGCCATTTTTCTGGTGGAGTGTCACAAAAGAGGGGGATGCAAGGGGGTGAGTGTCAGAAAATAGGGAATAAGAGTGGGAGGGGTGACACAAAAGAGGGAATATTATAATGATGTGGCATGGTTATTAATGTTATAAATTAGCTTGTCATTTTTTTTATTCATACTATTATTTTAAATATTACAATTTTTTATTACCTTTTGGTTCACAGTTAAGAAAGTATTGTGATCCCAAAAATTTTCGATTTTTATGTTTTAACTGTTAAATCTATCATGTTAAGAAGAGCACAAATACAATAAGTGCCAAATAGCATTTGTATAATTTCTTAAATTAATATTTATTATTATTTTATCTATTTTGTGCTTCTCTAAAATCATTTTTGACAAGTTTCGTCGTTATATCTATATTGTAGAATCGTACGTCTTTTGCATAACTTCAAAACAGCCTTAGAAAGTTTAAATTATTATTTGACCTTTAATTGTGAACTTCCATTTTTATCACTAAAAAATCATCAGAAGTGATGATACTCAAAGTTTATTATAGATTTTTATATCAAACCATCTCTTCTTCTTCCGAAGCAGTTACAACAGTATGATGGAAATTAATCTAATGGATTAAACATATTTTAAGAAAAACAAGTATTGCTCGCATTAGGTATTTTCAATATTGTTTTTTATTACGAAAATGTATGAAATGCTTCTTCTATCTGTTTTTCTATAAAGTCATGCATAATATCCGCAATGCTTCTTCCCTGTTCTTATTCAAGTCCAAGCTTTTCCAACATCTAAATTCCCAAACAGATGTCCACATAATAAGTTTTTAATTGTTAGCTCATATACATTAATAGTAACTAATGGCTTTTATGGATAATTTTCTTGTGTTGTAAGTTTATTATTTTTTTTTTATTGTATTGTTTTCGCTAATTTTTATTGTATTGTGTTTTCTTTTGTTTTTATGGCAAGAATATACTTTTTGGTTTTTATTTCCGTCTTAAGTACAATGTAATGTAAATCTTACTAATATTATAAATGTGAAAGTTTGTATGTTTGTCTCTCTTTCACGCAAAAACTACTGAACTGATTTGGATGAAACTTTACAGTGATATAGTTTATACATGAGAATAACACATAGGCTATAGCAAGCGCGGATTTAGGGGGGCACACGGGGGCACGTCCCCCCCTGAATGTTTTTTAGGTATTGTAGAGAATCCATTATAGGACATAATTAAAGGTAAATCGCATGATAATAGTTGTTAAAATAACAGAAATAACATGAGTGAAACCATTTGTTTTGGTATCCTACTGATCTTACTAATATTATAAATGTGAAAGTTTGTGTGAAACTTTACAGTAATATAGGTTTTACATCATCGGCTACGGCAAGGGCAGATTTATGTAGGGGCAAGGGGGCTCGTGCCCCCCCCTCGTTATAGTACATAATTAAAGGCATATCAGGAACTTAGCATCTTGAAATTTGTTGATAGGTTCTTTGTTTAGTTTAAGAAAGAAATTTGGATAATTCCACCCCAAGGGTTCTCTCTTCAATATAAAGGGATTCAAAGGTGGTATAGAATCCGTCAGTTTTGAAGTTCGGCATCTGAAATGTTGGATGCATGAGTAACTTATATTTTTAAAAAATAATTAAATTTTTTATTTTAAATGATCTTTCACAAAACTTTATGTTGCTTCGCATTATGCATAAGCTAGTACATTGTTTGCATTATACATCATAATATGATGATATATAATGTAAACAATGTATAATATGATGTAAATACTATCTGCTTTTTACTATGTAGCTTCTTAGTTAGATGTATGTTCTATTATTGCTGTTGGTATGTTTATGTTTTTACTCAAGAGATCTACTCCTATAATAAAATTATTTCTAAAAAAATATAGAGTCTATTCATTAATTTTTCGTCGAAAGCCACATATATGTAGGTGATCCAACAATAATTTTTATATATTATAAGGCTATTGTAAACGTTTGTATTTGTTTATTTTTTGTTGTATGATCATTGTATAGTAGTTAGGTGTGTTTTAAAAGCGTATACTCGCCATTTACCTCTCGGACAGACATTGTCCCAAGACACCAGATGCTAGCGATTCAGTGTTTAGCGATTGGTTTAGCGTCATTTAAGTTTTTTTCCTTCCGAAGGTCTCGACTAATAGCCTAATGTACCGAAATCGTGGCATCTGTTCACTGCTCCTTCAATTACAGGTAATAGGAGTCGGATAGTCCTTCCAATCTTCGACCACTGTCTTCACTCTGCTCCTGAAATCTTCTGGTTGCAGTTCGTGATTGTTTTTGTTGATGCCTGAAGCTGCATGATCCGTAACCTTCTCCCTAAAGTCATATAAGTTATTACAATTTTTTCTCATAATATATTTTTTAGTATAAATATTTTTTCTGGAATCAATTATTAATTACATGGACTATAAGATTG